>JAXRKP010002254.1:47500-60000 GCA_037039925.1 Doris montereyensis | reverse complement strand
ACATACATACATACATACATACATACATACATATGTACGCACGTACGTACGTACGCACATACATGTATACTTAACCATACAATTTAAAAGCAGAATTTGAAAAAAGGTGATTCTGTTGCCTTTAAGAAGGTATAAATTTGCTTTTAAGATTGATATGAAAGGCAAACAAGCTATAATCCATGTAAACTTAGGGGTGTTATGATCACTTAATTGTTTACAAGTTCTATGAAGAAAACTTGTTTGTTTCAATCTCAAAAATTGAGAAAAACAAATATGCATATTGTGTTTAAAGCTTTTAAAAACTGCACACACTTTGAACTTGGTATGATGTAGAATAACAAAGTTATCCGAGAAAAAAAAAAAATTGCCCATATGAAGTGAAATTTAATACGACAATAAATGACAATTCCACCAATAAAGACAGAATAAACACGGGACGTTTCAGGTATAACCCTTTCGTCAGACAACAAACAAGAAATATCTAAAATCTAGATCTAGATCTAAACACTACTTAAGGCATCACAAAGAAGATTATTCTAGATCTAGATTTATTAGCAATAAAAAAGATAAATAGCGTAAACAACAAAGAGATGTAGCAATGTGAACTATCTACATAGCCGTGAATAATACAAAGGAGCCCAAAAGTGAAAACGACAATCAGTGACAACTCAACCAATAAAGACAGAACAAATACGTGACGTTTCGAGAATAACCCTTTGTCAGATTCTAAATATTTCTCGTTGGTCATTTCTCAGCCAGGCTGAGTTTGATTTACGTAGTGTTGCATTTGATAGCTGTTGAATTATGCACTCCTCTTATTAGAGATCCTACTCTTCTTCTTTTCTTTTTTCTTTTTTTTTTTACTTTCTTCGAATGGTTGTTATCTTTTGTAATGTTAGTGAATCCGTTATGTTGGTATTTATGAGGAAGTTGACATCGCTCAAGTTTACTTGAATATCTTTGAATCCGCTTTATGATAGAAAATCGATGTCGTCTGCACAATCCTAACAATGGAGATTAAAGAATCATCCTCACCATTAGATGATGAGCAAAGAGTACAGGACTCAAGCCATCTCCCGATACTTGACATTACATTTTCAGCAGGTTGGGTTTTTATTTATAGATTGAACCGGATATATGTGTTGCTAAATAAGACCTGAGGAGACATATCACTAATTAGGTTAGTTAATCTTGTCCATTTTTACCGTTCTTGTGTTCAACAACTTGGGAAATGGGTTTTTCCATCAGAGCAGGCACATAATAATATTGATTTCCTTATTAGAAGGACATGAGAATAATTGGTTTATTTATTAAGAGTGAAAGATACACAAGGCTAGGGCCAGACTTTGAACTGCCTCAAGGTCAAGGTTACGACTTGGTTTATAGTATTCATGGTTTGATTTAGTCTTGATTCAAATGGAAACGACTTGTGCCCAGTTGTGTAACCAGAGATCTCATGTTAGGCATACATTGCAACGTCCCCTGTCGTAAACTGACTGGAGGTATTTCGGCATCAATGCTATTGTTAATGTAGGAAAAGTATCTTGATTTTGAGATTGATGAATACAATATACACATTTTACAGTCTATAATTGTGTTCTCAATCAATGTTGTATCTTGTACGAACAGCAATTAGCTTGAATAAACAAAACATCTCTCGTCTTTCTTTCCTTTTAATCTTGTTCATACCTCTTTCTGATTGGCTATCTCAATCTAATCTAGCCTGAGAAAAGCAAAATTGTAAGATTTGTAAAACCTTTTATTTCTTATTAATCTTCTGTGGTTTTCTTTTCATAATTCATTTATCTCAATACGTGTAAAAGCGTTGGCCCTTTGTTTCCTTATTACGCCTATGCCCGGGCCGGCATGTGGTCAGACCGAGGCGACCTTGTAAGCTCGCCTCGGGTCAAACACAAAAGGCACGTAAGAAAAACATGGAAAAAACCCTCACACAACAAACGACACAAAACAACAAAAAACTTCCTGGTTTTCGCCACTATAAGTAAATCTCATAAATCAGACTTGAGTGTAGGGTACATCAGGACTTCGCCACTATAAGTAAATCTCATAAATCAGACTTGAGTGTAGGGTAAATCAGGACTTCACAATATAAGTAAATCTCATAAATCAGACTTGAGTGTAGGGTACATCAGGACTTCGCTACTATAAGTAAATCTCATAAATCAGATTTGAGTGTAGGGTACATCAGGACTTCGCTACTATAAGTAAATCCCATCAATCAGACTTGAGTGTAGGGTAAATCAGACTTCGCCACTATACGTAAATCCCATGAATCAGACTTGAGTGTAGGGTAAATCAGGACTTCGCCACTATAAGTAAATCCCATAAATCAGACTTGAGCATAGGGTAAATAAGGACCAGAGCCCTGATTTTTCTTGGCATACGGCATAAGTTTGTCATTGCTTTCGCCGTGTCTAACTAGACCTAGCAACCAATTTCGCTGCTGGGTCGACAGGAGGGCCAGAAAAATGTGCCCGGACTGGGAATCGAATCGGGTCTCCTTCGCGATAGTCAGACGCTGTAGTGACTGAGCTACTGGCGCCTGTATAGAGGTGCATTCAGAGGTGATACAGAGGTGTATACAGAGGTGTATACAGAGGTGTATACAGGAACTGTTAATCTTGCCACTTCACTATCAGAAGGAATTATTCTGCAGTACAACGATTGTTCATGATAAAGGAATAGATTTGGAGAGTTCATTTGCAAAGTTATACATAAAATTCAGCTTCATTTAAAGACGTTTTACATTGAAAAATTAGAAATGCCTCACAGTTATCTATAACTTCTGATGTATTATAGCTATTTGGCAAAAGAAAAAGAAGATAGATTTTATAAATGTTGCGGGCAATAGAATTCTGAAACAGATAAATCGAGTTGAAGACCAAGATTCAATATCTGCTTTGCCTTTCAGCTCCCTGTGGAGCACATGGACATCAACAAATAGCCGCGAGTCTACCCATATTCTGCGTCAATGTCTGCACTCTCCTCAGGTCTTCCTCTGTCTCGCCATCTCAGTCTCGATCTCTTCCTCCAGGTCGCTCTTGGTCTCCTCTAGATCTTTTTGGTCTGGCTTTATGGGATCTTAGTTTTCTCATTATATGGCCAATACATCTCCACTTCCTTGTCTTCAAATATCTCTCAAGTGAAAGCTGCTTGGTCCTTCATAAAGGCCTGCACTGCTAATGGTGTCAGGTCAAATGAGTTGATGTATTCATCTAGAATTTGTGAAATTGGCGCCTGGCTCACTTTGCACATGTCTAAACTGTTCCGATACAAGTACAACTAGAATGATGTAGACGGTACATAAGTCTAAACTGTTCCGATACAAGTACAACTAGAATGGTGTAGATGGTACATAAGTCTAAACTGTTCCGATACAAGTACAACTAGAATGGTGTAGATGGTACATAAGTCTAAACTGTTCCGATACAGGTACAACTAGAATGGTGTAGACTGTACATAAGTCTAAACTGTTCCGATACAAGTACAACTAGAATGGTGTAGATGGTACATAAGTCTAAACTGTTCCTATACAGGTACAACTAGAATGGTGTAGATGGTACATAAGTCTAAACTGTTCCGATACAGGTACAACTAGAATGGTGTAGAAGGTACATAAGTCTAAACTGTTCCGATACAAGTACAACTAGAACGGTGTAGATGGTACATAAGTCTACACTGTTCCGATACAAGTACAACTAGAATGGTGTAGATGGTACATAAGTCTAAACTGTTCCGATACAAGTACAACTAGAATGATGTAGACAGTACATAAGTCTAAACTGTTCCGATACAAGTACAACTAGAACGGTGTAGATGGTACATAAGTCTAAACTGTTCCGATACAAGTACAACTAGAATGGTGTAGATGGTACATAAGTCAAACTGTTCCGATACAAGTACAACTAGAATGATGTAGACAGTACATAAGTCTAAACTGTTCCGATACAAGTACAACTAGAACGGTGTAGATGGTACATAAGTCTAAACTGTTCCGATACAAGTACAACTAGAACGGTGTAGATAGTACATAAGTCTAAACTGTTCCGATACAAGTACAACTAGAATGATGTAGACAGTACATAAGTCTAAACTGTTCCGATACAAGTACAACTAGAATGGTGTAGACTGTACATAAGTCTAAACTGTTCCGATACAGGTACAACTAGAATGGTGAGACTTTACATAAGTCTAAACTGTTCCTATACAAGTACAACTAGAATGACGTAGACTGTACATAAGTCTAAACTGTTCCGATACAAGTACAACTAGAATGGTGTAGACTGTACATAAATCTAAACTGTTCCGATACAAGTACAACTAGAATGGTGTAGACAGTACATAAATCTAAACTGTTCCTATACAAGTACAACTAGAATGGTGTAGACGGTACATAAATCTAAACTGTTCCTATACAAGTACAACTAGAATGGTGTAGACGGTACATAAATCTAAACTGTTCCGATACAAGTACAACTAGAATGGTGAGACAGTACATTAAGTCTAAACTGTTCCTATACAAGTACAACTAGAATGACGTAGAAGGTACATAAGTCTAAACTGTTCCGATACAAGTACAACTAGAATGGTGTAGACGGTACATGAGTCTAAACTGTTCCGATACAAGTTCAACTAGAATGGTCACATGAACAGTAAGCCTTTCAAGTGGCTTCCCTTGGACATCTTAACCAAAAGATTGCGGCTTCGTGCCTGACAGGTTGAAAAATCATCAGAATCGGGCGATAAACACGTGGATACTTTCTATCAGTAACGTAAGTGCATAACTGTGACGTAAATCTCCAATAAGTCATTTCCATCAAGGCCTTTATGGCTCAAAGAGCCGGTGCTTATGCGGTTTCTACTGCGTGCAGGACAAAGGCAATCATAATCACCTCCTGAACTTTTGCTAGGTACCAATTTGAATCTGATTGAGGGAAACAAGTCGCGTGAAGTGCCTTCCCAAAGAACAAGGCGTCATACTCACCATTGCTAGAATTGAAACCCGTGCACCTCGTGATCCCAAGTCCTGCAACCTTACCACTAAGCCACAACATCCAATGGGATAAGGGCAAGCTAAATGAAGGTATTTCGATATGAATCAAAAGATCAACAACGTTGTTGACAAAAACGTAATGTTACCAGCGATGCTGTTACAAAACTTGAATCTACTACTCACAACCCATAGCCTTGGTGGCATTTGAATTAAACAAACTGAACTATCTGATTAGTTTTATTTGCACAGATCTGAATTGAGCAAACTGAACGATCTGACTAGTTTTATTTGCATAGATCTGAATTGAGCAAACTGAACGATCTGACTAGTTTTATTTCCATAGATCCGAATTGAGCAAACTGAACGATCTGACTAGTTTTATTTGCAAAGATCTGAATTGAGTAAACTGAACGATCTGATTAGTTTTATTTGCATAGATCTGAATTGAGCAAACTGAACGATCTGACTAGTTTTATTTGCATAGATCTGAATTGAGCAAACTGAACGACCTGACTAGTTTTATTTGCATAGATCCGAATTGAGCAAACTGAACGATCTGACTAGTTTTATTTGCATAGATCTGAATTGAGCAAACTGAGTTTTATTTGCATAAACAAAGGTTCTTGAAGTTTGCATAGCTTTATTTGCATAGACAAAGGTTCTTGAAGTTTGCATAGTTTTATTTGCATAGACAAAGGTTCTTGAAGTTTGCATAGTTTTATTTGCATAAACAAAGGTTCTTGAAGTTTGCATAGTTTTATTTGCATGCATAGACAAAGGTTCTTGAAGTTTGCATAGTTTTATTTGCATAAACAAAGGTTTTTGAAGTTTGCATAGTTTTCTTTGCATGCATAGACAAAGGTTCTTGAAGTTTGCATAGTTTTATTTGCATGCATAGACAAAGGTTCTTGAAGTTTGCATAGTTCTATTTGCATAAACAAAGGTTCTTGAAGTTTGCATAGTTTTCTTTGCATGCATAGACAAAGGTTCTTGAAGTTTGCATAGTTTTATTTGCATAAACAAAGGTTCTTGAAGTTTGCATAGTTTTATTTGCATAAACAAAGGTTCTTGAAGTTTGCATAGTTTTTTATTTGCATGCATAGACAAAGTTCTTGAAGTTTGCATAGTTTTATTTGCATAAACAAAGGTTCTTGTAGTTTGCATAGTTTTATTTGCATGCATAGACAAAGGTTCTTGAAGTTTGCATAGTTTTATTTGCATAAACAAAGGTTCTTGAAATTTGCATAGTTTATTTGCATGCAAAGGCAAATGTTCTTGAAATTTGCATAGTTTTATTTGCATAAACAAAGGTTCTTGAAATTTGCATAGTTTTATTTGTATAAACAATGGTTCTTGAAGTTTGTATAGTTTTATTTGCATGCATAAACAAAGGTTCTTGAAGTTTGCATAGTTTTATTTGCATGCATAGACAAAAGGTTCTTGAAATTTGCATCAATGATTATGTATCAGGTCAATTTGACAACCTGACCAGCTTCAAGGTTTACCAAGCGACGTTGTCTTTTAACTGAGTGAAATAGTATGTTATTCTCATGCAATCTAGACCGTTAATGCTATGTTAAGTGACTTTAAACTAATTCATGTTAAATTGTTTAATTGTTCGATCTCTTGTGTTACAATGGGAAACAACTGATATAAACGTACATTGGTCCTTCATTAATGGAGCTTAGTACATAAAAAAAGCAAAAGAAGAAGATAAAGAAGAAGAAGACGAAAGAGAAGAAGATCAAGAAGAAGAAGAAAGAAGAAGAAGATCAAGAAGAAACAGAAGAAGAAGAAGAAGAAGGAGAAGAAGAAGAAAAAGAAGAAGAAAGAAGAAGAAGAAGAAGAAGAAGAAGAAGAAGAAGAAGAAGAAGGAGAAGAAGAAGAAGAAGAAGAAGAAGAAGAAGAAGAAGAAGAAGAAGAAGAAGAAGAAGAAGAAGAAGAAGAAGAAGAAGAAGAAGAAGAAGAAGAAGAAGAAGAAGAAGAAGAAGAAGAAGAAGAAGAAGAAGAAGAAGAAGAAGAAGAAGAAGAAGAAGAAGAAGAAGAAGAAGAAGAAGAAGAAGAAGAAGAAGAAGAAGAAGAAGAAGAAGAAGAAGAAGAAGAAGAAGAAGAAGAAGAAGAAGAAGAAGAAGAAGAAGAAGAAGAAGAAGAAGAAGAAGAAGAAGAAGAAAAAGAAGAAGAAGAAGAAGAAGAAGAAGAAGAAGAAGAAGAAGAAGAAGAAGAAGAACAAGAAGAAGAAGAAGAAGAAGAAGAAGAAGAAGAAGAAGAAGAAGAAGAAGAAGAAGAAGAAGAAGAAGAAGAGAAGAAGAAGAAGAAGAAGAAGAAGAAGAAGAAGAAGAAGAAAAAGAAGAAGAAGAAGAAGAAGAAGAAGAAGAAGAAGAAGAAGAAGAAGAAGAAGAAGAAAAGAAGTTTTAAATGGGCGTGTATAAGTGTATATTGTTCCAAAGTCTCGGTGGACGTGGCATTTCAACAATTTCTTGCGTGTGGAGTTTTCTGTTGGGAATAGTAGCAGCATGCACTGATACCGTGGACAACAACAAAAAACATTAGCGCTGTGTTTCGTTGTAAAATAGCACTTAGCCATTAGAGTGTGGTAATAATGAAATTAGTAATCAAAGTGTCATCGTACCATGAAGATACCAATATTGATGATGATGGTGATGATGATGATACTGATGATGATATTGATGATGATGATGATGATGATGATGATGATGAGGATAATGATGATGATGACGATGATGATGATGATGATGATGAGTAGCGAATACAACGTTTGTGCATAAACGAGTAAACACGTTCATATAATGATGATGATGGTGATAATGATGATGGTGATAATGATGATGATGATAATGATGATGGTGATAATGATAAAGATGACGATGGTGATGATGATGATGATGATGATGATGATGATGATGATGATGATGATGATGATGACATAAGTCATAAATTTTGGTCATTCTTAGGCATCTACTTAAGTTTCGTCAGAGTCTCTGAGGCACATTAAGCCCATGGCCAACTTGAAACTCGTTTGTCGTATTTCGCGTTGATAAGTTGAAATGTGGACGACTTGGACAGGTCACAATGTTACCCAATGCATAGAAGACTTTTTCTTTTCTCCAGAAAGAAGATGTGTTTTTCTATGTCTCCTAAAACACTCTAAGCTGTCAGAAATTTTCTGGCCAACGCCAGACAGACAATTCATTACCCACTTCTGGTCCGTATGTGCCAACGCCAGACAGACCAATTCATTACCCACTTCTGGTCCGTATGTCCCAACGCCAGACAGACAATTCATTACCCACTTCTGGTCCGTATGTGCCAACGCCAGACAAACAATTCATTACCCACTTCTGGTCCGTATGTGCAACGCCAGACAGACAATTCATTACCCACTTCTGGTCCGTATGTTCCAACGCCAGACAGGGAATTCATTACCCACTTCTGGTCCGTATGTGCCAACGCCAGACAGGGAATTCATTACCCACTTCTGGTCCATGTATCACCCAGACAGACAATTCATTACCCACTTCTGGTCCGTATGTGCCAACGCCAGACAGGGAATTCATTACCCACTTGTGGTCCGTATGTTCCAAATCAGAAAACGACCATATCCTTACTGGTTGCATGACATGTCTGTTGCTTTATCGCAAGCCTTACCCACTTAAGACAGGTGAAATATGCCTTTGCATGTGTCAGTTTGAGCCAGGCTGTTGACGGACTTTGCTGGTAGGTCCTACTTCTTTCCTTTCCTTCTTTCACTTATCTGTCATCTTGGTGTTTCCTTTTAATTCACCCTGAGATTACCGCAATGGTTGATAAATTTCGATGAAACTAACAAAGTGACTGTTTAGTGTGTCTGATGTCTCTTTTGAGACCGTTGAAAAAAAATGAGGTAGATATTTCTCCCCAGGAATTTGTTCTGACTGGCTCGGTAGTCCACAGGCAAGATATCGACCTCTAAACCAAAAGGTAGTGGGCTCGAGCCCCGCCACTGGTTGAAAACATTTCTCAGAGTTTTTTCGAGCAAAATCTCCTAGTCCCAATCGGAGACGGAGGAGGACTGTGTGCATATCACAACACTCTGTGCACGTTGAAGATCCCTTGGCCGTTTACAGGACAGTTCGATAAAATTCAAAAAACTGACAGGACACAGAAAAGCGAAGCATAATCGAACGCCAAATCCAATCGTAGATTTTGATTTCAAAGTCCCAACACAGAACGACAGATGTAAGAATCATTTAGAGACACAATTATTTGAAAAAGTAATCTTGTTACGTCCATTTTGACAATTCTTTATCATCCTTTCTATCCATATTAATTTTCTTGCAAGTGTGGAAAAGAAATAAATCGAATTGAAATGATTTCGTCAGCAAATGCAAGACAATTGTTGCTTTTTATTATTTGATATAGATTTGACATACTTGGCATGTTTAAACTAGCTGAAAAGAATTTTTTGTTTTAATATGTTATCATATGGTTACCATGGGAACACCACTATCTTGGATTTTCATTGCGAAAGTACCTACAATTTCAATTCAAATAGGCTTTTTCAGTTTTCAGCAAACTTTGGCTGTAACGTTTTACACACGTTATTCGGTTAATTATCTAGCCACACCCAGTAACGATTTTTTTTTTATCAATTTAACGATTTTGGTTTTATGATTTTTTTTTAAATGCATATAGATCTAGCAATTTTTCCAATTTTTTGGCAAATTTAATCATAAAAATTATTTTTTTGCAAAACTTTGAAGAGATATCAAAATTCGCTACTGGCAGAAATTTTATATTGCTTTGTAGATGCTCTATACAAAAAATTGGGGGCAACCGGACAATAAATGAAAAGTAGATGGCAAACAATTGTTTAAAAGTAACATTTTAAGAAAATTGCATTTAAAACAATTTTTTCCATTATTTAAATGTTCTTTTCGTATACAATGTATAAACCTGAAAAGAATAGTATAATACTTTGAAACGTCATACTGTCTTGTGAGACTGTCAATTACTTCTTGTCGACCCTATTTCAACTGCTCCGGGTCCCTTATTCTCATGTCGGATGACACTTTTCTTATAACAGGTGTGCTGAATGCCTCTCTTAAATTTCCGGCCAATCTTAAAATAATTCTTCAAGGGTACATTTTTTTGTATAGAGTACTTTGTTAGGATCAAAATGACTACAGACTTTTAATACTTTTGACAAAATCTCTGGCTTTTATGGTACAATCGATGTGTTGAAAAGTTAGGCCTGTACCGTTTCTAAAACAAAATGAAAGAATCGACACTGAGCTTTTTTTATATACCAATGTAAAAGTTGCCACATCCAGTATGAATTAATATCCAGTATAAACGAGATTTCTCCGATTTGTGATAAAAACACGCCTTCCTCATGACCCCAACCCTCCAATCACCACCCCTCCCCCATCCCCTCCCCCATCCCCACCCCCACCCCACCCCACACACACACAAAACACACTTTCAAGAAGATTGCTTGGCTCCTGTAGTCAAATGTTCTAAATCGATTCTATACCATGCAGACGTCGGTGTTTACATTATATGCATGGTAATGGATCCTAAGTGACAAAATCATGTGTTTATGCACGCACGGCCGTGTGTGTATATATATATATATATATATATATATATATATATATATATATATATATATATATATATATATATATATATATAAACACATTTATACTACACACAAACATTATTGATAATGCATTAAATATTATGTCTTGTTTGTGACTTAAAAAGAATAGAATACGAATTTTTGTGTGTGTGTGTGCATCCAAACATCTTCGTACCTTTCCTCTCCTCTCTCTCTCTCCAGGATAACCTCGACACTTCATTCGATGCAGGTGGCAATGTAAACGCCGGCCTGACAGCAACCACTGTGGTATCTCAGTGGACTTGGGCAGCAACGTTACTCCAGTCGTCTACTGTGGCAGCTAAGGTAGGCAACCTCTCCCATCCACACCCGCCACGCTACGCGTTCTTCGTTCACGGCTCCAACCCTGTTTTCGATATTCTTATCTCATCACTTTCGATATTCTTGTCTCATCACTTTCGATATTCTTGTCTCATCACTTTCGATATTCTTGCTCATCACTTTCGATATTATTATCTCATCACTTTGATATTCTTATCTCATCACTTTGATGTTCTTATCTCATCACTTTCGATATTCTTGTCTCATCACTTTCGATATTCTTATCTCATCACTTTCGATATTCTTATCTCATCACTTTCGATATTCTTATCTCATCACTTTGGATGTTCTTATCTCATCACTTTGGATATTCTTATCTCATCACTTTCGATATTCTTATCTCATCACTTTCGATATTCTTATCTCATCACTTTCGATATTCTTGTCTCATGACTTTCGATATTCTTGTCTCATCACTTTCGATATTCTTATCTCATCACTTTCGATATTCTTATCTCATCACTTTGGATATTCTTATCTCATCACTTTGGATGTTCTTATCTCATCACTTTGGATGTTCTTATCTCATCACTTTGGATATTCTTATCTCATCACTTTGGATATTCTTATCTCATCACTTTCGATATTCTTGTCTCATCACTTTCGATATTTTTGTCTCATCACTTTGGATACCCATTCCCTCGTCGGTTGAATAGCAGTCATGGCCTATTTAAAAAACAACAAACGAACTTATTTTGATTCCATTTTCGTTCGAATACCTTGATTATATTTAGCGCTCATTTATAATTGCTTAAACACTCATCCACGATTGATTAAACACTGGTCTATCGTGGGTGTGATACTGACCTACTATTGGTTTGATACTCAGCTACCATTGGTTTGATACTGAGCTACCATTGGTTTGATACTGAGCTACCATTGGTTTGATACTGAGCTACTATTGGTTTGATACTGACCTACTATTGGTTTGATACTGAGCTACCATTGGTTTAATACTGATCTACCATTGGTTTGATACTGACCTACTATTGGTTTGATACTGAGCTACCATTGGTTTGATACTGAGCTACCATTGGTTTGATACTGATCTACCATTGGTTTGATACTGATCTACCATTTGTTTGATACTGAGCTACCATTGGTTTGATACTGAGCTACCATTGGTTTGATACTGACCTACCATTGGTTTAATACTGATCTACTATTGGTTTGATACTGATCTACCATTGGTTTGATACTGATCTACTATTGGTTTAATACTGACCTACCATTGGTTTGATACTGATCTATCATTGGTTTAATACTGACCTACCATTGGTTTAATACTGATCTATCATTGGTTTAATACTGACCTACCATTGGTTTAATACTGGCCTAACATTGGTTTAATACTGATCTACCATTGGTTTAATATTTACCTGCTATTGGTTTAATACTGATCTACCATGGCTTTAATACTGATCTACCATTGGTTTAATACTGAACTACCATTAGTTTGATACTGATCTACCATTGGTTTAATAC
>JAXRKP010002254.1:25000-37500 GCA_037039925.1 Doris montereyensis | reverse complement strand
GACTCTCCAAATGTTTGCCACAGATAGAGTGAAGATTACAGTTCATTAGGCAATGACTCTCCAAATGTTCGCCACAGATAGAATAAAGATTACAGGTCATTGGTCAATGACTCTCCAAATGTTTGCCACAGATAGAATAAAGATTACAGTTCATTAGTCAATGACTCTCCATATAATCGCCACCGATTAAGAAGCAGTACAATTCATTGTTACATGATTTTTTTATATCGAACTTCTTCATTTTTTTTGTTGTTGTTGCTCTTCACGTATTGTCCCTCAGCGACTAGTATATTATATATATATATTATATATATATATATATATATATATATATATATATATATATATATATATATATATATATATATATTATGTTGATGCTGCAAATAATATTCAGTGACGATGTTTTGTAGAACGCAACGTGAAAATAAGAAGGAAGTGGCAGAACAGAGATTATGATAATCATCAGAACTCCATGCTCGGAAGCGTAGTCAGCTCGCTTGGTAGCACGCTTTCTTTTCATGGTGAAGCGATGGGTGCCGACGCAGAAGTCACATGTTCGATCCCCATGGTGGCCAGAATTTGAAACTGTCTATTCCTTGTATCTGTCTCGTCTTCATTCTTATGAGGCTTTCATAATATCATTTAATGTCATTTCCTTCACTTCCGAGATGTCATTTGCCTCACTATTTGCCATTATCTACATTAGAAATATTTTAAGTAGCATATTCACAGAAGTTGGAAAGTTTGACAAGGAAATTGAAATTGAAATAAGTACACCGGAAGTTGAGAAACCAAAATGCTGTCACTGTCAAAAACAGGAACCCCTCCCCTCCCCTTACTCTCTCATCCATCCCTCCCATTATAGACGAAGCAACTACCAAACAACAATGTCTCCATACCAACATTTTGCCACCATTACAAAACATATGGACACTAAATGATACTAATGGAAACAAAATATCAACTTGAGCAATGAAATGTCTTTAAAAGCGGCAAGCACATGACGTAAACTACAGGTAAAAGGAAGAAGACAAAATAAGAAAAGATTCCTGTTACCAAGAGTGTAGGAGTGGCGTCATACCTTAAGTCACAGAAATGAAGTAAGTCAACTTCCTTCATGGCCCTTAAAAGCCCATAAAATCGGAGCTTATTCCGGTTTCTATAGCGTGAAACGGAACAGATGACAATAATCACATCCTGGCCAGGACGCTAGTCTTACGCAGATTTTTTTACTCCCAAGCTAGTGCTAGTCACAAAATAACAGAGCATCAATTGGTTCGGCCATGTTGTAAGAGTTTCACTCAAACAAAACCAAGCAGCGTGCGACTCAAACATTCACCTAAGATCGCCAACGACCCACAGCAAGTGAATTAAACTCGAAATGAGGAGTTTACACAATCTTAAGTAACAACGGCAATTAACTGAGAGGAACAAAATGAACGAAACTAAACAGCACTAACTCAACTGAGAGGCTGGACTCAGTGGTTCAGTGGCCTCTCAATCAACAGGTCAAAGGTTTGTGCTCCGACGGTTGAAAAATGTTCTCAAGGTTGTTGTTTTTTTTTGGGGGGTTGCGCCGGGGAGAGGAGGGGGGTGTTCGAGAAGAACCTGCTACCGTGGGTCAGGTAGAGGGATCAAAACCTAGTCCCATCGGTAAAAAAAAAAAAAAAGAAAAAAAAAAAGGTTTTTGTGTGCAGATCACAACACGCTTAAAGACCTATTGGCTTTTGACACGGTAATCCGAGCAAATGTTTTGAAAAACCTTGCAAAAACCCCCGAGATTTACCTATCAAACCCAATGAAAAAGCCAATGGCGTATGTCTTGGTATGCGTATGTCTTGGTGGCGGCGTATTGTCTTGGTGGCGTATTGTCTCGGTGGCGTATGTGTTGGTGGCGTATGTCTTGTGTGGCGTATGTCTTGGTGGCGTATGTCTTGGTGGCGTATTGTCTTGGTGGCGTATTGTCTTGGTGGCGTATGTCTTGGTGGCGTATGTCTTGGAGGCGTATGTCTTGGTGGCGTATGTTGGTGGCTTGTCTTGCGTATGTCTTGGTGCCGTATGTCTTGGTTGCGTCCATACACACCTCAGCGTATCACTATTCTCTCTTCACTTCACTCACTGTTGTCGTATTTTGCTATTTTATGATCGACACCCCCAATTAATTTAAGTTGAAAGAAAACAGATTAATATGATGAATAATTTCTACTAACTATTCCCAACATAATCTTACTCACATAGTTTTCGTCCTCATTTACAATAAGCGTACTTGTACTACAAGAGACAAGAAGAATTGTTGTTGTTGTTGTTACTACCAAAGTACTGAAAGATAATCCGCATACTGTAATAATTTATCGTTTCATACTAAATCAGACTCCTCGACAACGCTCTAGACGTCAGTTTGAAAATTTCAACTCTGTCTGTTCCACGTCCATGGGGAAATAGTGTTAAAACGGAATTGATTTATCTAAACGACTGCCCACGGATTCACTTCAACGCCTCATACGACGAGCTTGTAACTATCAAAGAGTTGTCCTCCCTTCCTCCCTCCTGTTGACTTGAGGCTATCGGTGTGGGAAACAATGACGGGTACTATGTCCTAACGCTGGCTGTGTGTGCTCATTGTGATAGAGAGAGAGAGAGAGAGAGAGAGAGAGAGAGAGAGAGAGAGAGAGAGAGAGAGAGAGAGACCTTTTAAAACAAGGAAATTCACGCCTTTGTTTGTAAACACAATGTCTGTGTGTGTATGTATGTGTGTAAGTGTGTATGTGTGTGTATGTATGTGTGTGTATGTGTATGTGTGTGTATTTGTATATATGTGTGTGTATACGTGTGTGTGTGTGTTTATGTATGTGCGGCTAGGTGAGCAAGTTGGTGAGTATAGTATATAATATAATCTGACGTGACGGTGAAACATTGAGACGAGGAAATTCGGTGATACCTTCAGTTTCGCTATTCTATTGGACATTTTATGGTGAAAGGGGAGGGGAAGGGGGAAAGGAGGGGTGATAGGGTTAGAGAGAGACAGTGGGAAAAGTGAACGGGATGGAGCTTTTGTTTACATAAGTCTAAGATTTGTAACGTCATGAAGTTGTACGTTGATGGCTCTTACACGAATATTGATTGACACATTACATGTACAACAAAATAGAGTTTGGAATGCGTATGGAATGAGAATACTACTCACAGCTCATTGACGCTCAACGCATCAAACATGAATGGTGGAAATCTACCCAAGCAAAGGCTTCAAAGTTGGTTTCAACTAACAACAGTACAGTTCATTATACAACTATTGTTAAAGTGTTAATTTCTATGCATATTATGCATGTGGTATCGATGGCTTTGTTGTTAGTATGCTGGATTTGGGGGGTGGGGGGGTATCGTGAGGTTCTGAGTTCGAATCCTAGCAATGGTATGTCTGGCGCTGTGTTCCTTGTAAAGGCTAGATGACATTCGACCTCCGCCCCTCCCCCTCCACTCCACTCCACACCACTCCACTCCACCCACCCACTCCACCCCCCACTCCCCCACTCCACTCCACCCACTCCACTCCATACTGCAATTGGATACCAGCAAGAGGTTAGGAGTAAAAACTTGCGACAGACTAGTGTCCTGTCCAGGACGTAATTATTATCAAGCGTTTCGCTTCATGCTATAGAAACCAGATGCTATCCGGCACTATGGGCCACAAAGACATTGAAAGAACGTTACTCCATGTGTATCCTTTTGTGTTTGGGTTTTTGCTGAAGATGTAGTTCTGTTGGCTGATTCGAAGGAAAAGGCAGGAGTCGAGTAAGAAGAAATGTGGAGAATAATTATACATTGCATATAATTATACATTGCATATAAATGCAGATATGAGAGAAATTGGAGTGAATGAGATCGAAATTTATGGAGAAACAGCATTCGTAATGGCAACCCTGCAAACAGATGGGGCAGGCTGAAAGAAGAAGAAAAAAGTAAAAGTTCTAAGGATAAAAGAATCAAATAATTATGCGATTTACCAATGGAAGTAAATTCCTTCTTCTCTTCTTTTTTTCCACAGGTAACTTTGGCACTGTGTTTGTTGACCAGTCCTACTGGCAAAGCTCTGTGGCAGCCAAGCCACGACAGGGGGTGATAGGCTTTCTGCTAGGTGGACTCGCCTGGTTCGCAATCCCTTTCTCCCTCTCCACAACAATGGGGTTGGCCTACGTGGCTCTGTCAGCCTACCAAGGCGAGAATCTCTTGACAATTGACCAGGTCAATGCAGGTAAGTAGATCTAAACAATACTAGATCTAGCACTTTTGAACTTTCCCTCGATTTGATTTGATTTGATTTGATTTGATTTTACCCATATCCTAAATTAGGGTGATCTCTGGGTTTTTGGTGGAATTTTATATTTTGCCCGGATTGCTCTGTAAACAGCCAAGGGATCTCTAACGTCGTGATTTGTACACGGGCCTCTTTTTTTTATTGTCCGTCTCAGATGGGACTAGATGTCAATGTACCTACCTGGATCATGGTGGGGAGGGGGGGAAGTGGGTAGATTTTAATAGGAAAAACTCAAAAACAATTGTTCAACCGTTGGCTGGGCTCGAACGCACTATCATTCGGTTGAGAGGCTGACACCTTGCCTCTGGACTACGAAGTCCCCCCTTTCCCTAAAGAAAATAATTGCCCAATGGTAAGCTACGCTCACTGCATAAAGAACGACATCCTTTTATATTCGCTTCGTCACCTGCTGCGATGACTAGACTGATTTCTGCAAGTCAGCACTGGCACTACCGATGCTCTCTCAAAGCCCCATGATTTCGATGACTACACTATTTGTATTCCGGCAAGGGAGATTATTTGCATTTCTACACTTTGCCCTTTGTGGAGTCGGGGGCTGAGCGGTTAGGCTGCCGGACCGGGGGGGTCGTGAGGTCCTGGTTTGAATCTAGCAAAGCTAGATCCAACGTTGTGGGGTTTTTTTTGGTTGGGAAAGACACTTAACCCGCATTTTTCTCCTCTCGACCCTGGTGCAAATGGTTACCACCACTAGCTTGGGAATAAAAACCTGCGTCAGACGAGCGACCTGGCCAGGAAGTGATTATTATCACCTGCTCCGCTTCACGCTATCGAAACCGGGATAAGCTCCGGCTCTATGGGCTGCAATCGCCTTGAAGGAACTTTGGATTACTTACTATACTTTGCCCTGTACCCAGAAACCTAAAACATAACATACCGGCATACAAAGTACAATAACAGAAGACGAAGGTGGCAGGGGGGGCGGGGGGATGGGGTGGGGTAACTACAAATGAAGAGGTTTTCGATGACGTCACTAGCGGCCATCTTGATAGTCACAACGCCCATAGATAAAGATTACATCCTCGCCAGCACGCATCCTTCGGGTTACTGGTGCCATTATGAGAAGAATACAATACACACGGGCTATTTAGCGGAAAAAGAATACACACTGGTGGACTTGAGTGTGAAAAGAACACAAAGAGGCTATTGATATGAAACGGATACACACAGGCTATTAGTGTGAAACGAATACACATGGTCTATTAGTGTGAAACGAATACACACAGGCTATTAGTGTGAAACGAATACACACGTTCTATTAGTGTGAAACAAATACACACAGGCTATTAGTGTGAAACGAATACACATAGGCTATTAGTGGGCAACGAATACACATTGGCTAATAGTGTGAAATAAATACACATGGGCTATTAGTGTGAAATAAATACACATGGGCTATTAGTGTGAAATAAATACACATGGGTTATTAGTGTGAAATAAATACACATGGGTTATTAGTGTGAAATGAATACACATGGGTTATTAGTGTGAAATGAATACACATGGGTTATTAGTGTGAAATGAATATAGTGTGAAATGAATACATGGGTTATTAGTGAAATGAATATACATGGGTTATTAGAAATGAATACACATGGGCTATTAGTCTGAATTAAATACACAATTGCTATTAGTCTGAAATTAATACACATTTGCTATTAGTGTGAAATGAATACACATGGGCTATTAGTGTGAAATGAATACACATGGGTTATTAGTGTGAAATGAATACACATGGGTTATTAGTCTGAAATAAATACACATGAGCTATGAGTGTGAAATGAATATACATGGGTTATTAGTGTGAAATGAATACACATGGGTTATTAGTGTGAAATAAATACACATGGGCTATGAGTGTGAAATGAATATATATGGGTTATTAGTGTGAAATGAATACACATGGGTTATTAGTGTGAAATGAATACACATGGGCTATGAGTGTGAAATGAATATACATGGGTTATTAGTGTGAAATGAATACACATGGTCTATTAGTCTGAAATAAATACACATTGGATATGAGTGTGAAATGAATATTCATGGGTAATTAGTGTGAAATGAATACACATGGGCTAGGAGTGTTAAATGAATACACATGGGTTATTAGTGTGAAATAAATACACATGGTCTATTAGTCTGAAATAAATACACATGGCTATGAGTGTGAAATGAATATACATGGGTTATTAGTGTGAAATGAATACACATGGGTTATAAGTGTGAAATGAATACACTAATAGTGTGAAATGAATACACATGAGCTATTAGTATGAAATGAATACACATGCGTTATTAGTGTGAAATGAATACACATGAGCTATTAATGTGAAATGAATACACTATTAATTTTGAAATGAATGCATTATTAGTGTGAAATTCATGCACTATTAGTGTGAAATGAAAGCACATGGGCTAGTATTATGAAATAAATACACAATTAGCGTGAAATTTATACAATTTTAGCGTGAAATGAATACACATTGGCTAGTATTGTGAAATGAATACACATTGAATACACATTGGCTAGTATTGTGAAATGAATACACATTGGCTAGTATTGTCAAATGAATACACATTGGCTAGTATTGTCAAATGAATACACATTGGCTAGTATTGTCAAATGAATACACATTGGCTAGTATTGTCAAATGAATACACATTGGCTAGTATTGTCAAATGAATACACATTGGCTAGTATTGTCAAATGAATACAAGGGCACTTAGTGTGAAATGAATACACATGGCATGTGAGTGTGAAATGAATACACATGGGCTATTAATGTGAAATGAATACACTATTAGCGTGAAATGAATGCACTATTAGTGTGAAATGAATGCACTACTAGCGTGAAATGAATGCACTATTAGTGTGAAATGAATGCACTATTAGTGTGAAATGAATGCACATGGACTAGTATTATGAAAGGAATACACAATTAGCGTGAAATGTATACAATATTAGTGTGAAATGAATACACATTGGCTAGTATTGCGAAATGGATACACAATTAGCGTGAAATGTATACAATATTAGTGTGAAATGAATACGCATTGTCTAGTATTGTGAAATGAATACACCATTAGCGTGAAATTTATATAAATCTAGTGTGAAATGAATACACATTGGCTAGTATTGTGAAATGAATACACAATTAGCGTGAAATTTATATAAATTTAGTGTGAAATGAATACACATTGGCTAGTATTGTGAAATGAATACACAATTAGCGTGAAATCTATATAATTTTAGTGTGAAATGAATACACATTGGCTAGTATTTGGAAATGAATACACAATTAGCGTGAAATTTATATAATTTTAGTGTGAATTGAATACACATTGGCTAGTATTATGAAATGAATACACAATTAGCGTGAAATTTATATAAATTCGGTATGAAATGAATACACATTGGCTAGTATTATGAAATGAATACACAATTAGCGTGAAATTTATATAATTTTAGTGTGAATTGAATACACATTGGCTAACTGCATAAAAAGAATACGTACCAGCTACAAGAATGAAAAATCACACTCGTGCTTTTAATGGCAAAAAAAATAAAACAAACACAAAAACAGATCATTAGTGTGAAAAGGATAAATACGTAAGTGTGAAAATCTTAATATAGTCACAAAAAGAGATAAGACATTTGAAAACTGCCATTTTAAATATAATCTAAATGATAAACACCTACACATTAATTCTTTAAAAGGAGGGGGGGGGGCAATTTTGCACCATATCAGACAAATCTAGTTTATTGTATTATTTTTTGGACGCAGCCGTTCATTCCCTTCACATCGATACCATAAAATATTTTCAGTATCGATTCTTTGTATTTTTGCGACTGTTTTAGATACGATACCGGCCTAACCCTCAACACATCTGTTGAACTATAAAAGTCAATAATTGTGTCTTAAGTATAGCAGATTGGTACGCATTTTAACGGCACATTGTAATCTATCCATACAAAATTACATATGACAAAACATATTCAATAGTGCCTTAGATTTCATCAGGAAGATATGTGACATATTCCGCGCACCTGTTATGGAATTAATTGAACAAAACCTGTTGGAATCACTCCTCCGTATGCGGCGACAATGGAATTTCAGCGGAAAATAAGGATAAACATCAATTCAATCGCCAGCATGGATGAAGGAATTCAATGGAAAATCAGTCAGATTGTTCGAGACTCCGGCAGATATATTGACGTCCAACTTCTCTGCTATATTTTCAATTTGTAAAACCACTTCGTGTGCCCCACCGCCACCTCCTACCCCCTACCCCATCCCCTTGTTATATCTTACACATGCCCACAGGCCTGGTTCCACCCACCGTTGCGTATCACCTACTGGGTCGCTCTGGGGCAGTGATCTTCCTTGTCATGGTCTTGATGGCCATCACCTCTACGGGGTCAGCTGAGGTCATGGCTGTGACTTCCATCATGATCTATGACATCTACGGACTTTACCTCAAGGTCAGTGGTAATTGTTTTATCGTCGTTTTATAAAAAAAAAACGTTAGCTTCTGTTCGTTAGTCGTTGACTTAGACTGGCTGTGTTTATTTTCATTTGATTGTTTGATATTTTGGGAAGTGGTCAATAACGTGGGAAGTGGTCAATAATGTGGGAAGTGGTCAATAATGTGGGAAGTGGTCAATAACGTGGGAAGTGGTCAATAATGTGGGAAGTGGTCAATAATGTGGGAAGTGGTCAATAACGTGGGAAGTGGTCAATAACGTGGGAAGTGGTCAATAATGTGGGAAGGGGTCAATAATGTGGGAAGTGGTCAATAACGTGGGAAGTGGTCAATAATGTGGGAAGTGGTCAATAATGTGGGAAGTGGTCAATAACGTGGGAAGTGGTCAATAATGTGGGAAGTGGTCAATAACGTGGGAAGTGGTCAATAATGTGGGAAGTGGTCAATAACGTGGGAAGTGGTCAATAATGTGGGAAGGGTCAATAATGTGGGAAGTGGTCAATAATGTGGGAAGTGGTCAATAACGTGGAAGTGGTCAATAACGTGGGAAGTGGTCAATAACGAAACAACAACAACGACAGTACGTAAATCCGGCATACCACTGTAACCAGATAAGACAAATAGTGAGTGAGGCAAGGGGCATGTCAAAGGTGAAGGAAATGACATCAAATGACATCAAATGACATCAAATGACATCAAATGACATCAAATGATATCAAATGACATCAAATGACATCAAATGACATCAAATGACATCAAATGACATCAAATGACATCAAATGACATCAAATGACATCAAATGACATCAAATGATATCAAATGACATCAAATGACATCAAATGACATCAAATGACATATCATCAAATGACATCAAATGACATCAAATGACAAATGACAAAATGACATCAAATGACATCACATGACATCAAATGACATCAAATGACATCACATGACATCAAATGACATCACATGACATCAAATGACATCACATGACATCAAATGACATCACATGACATCAAATGACATCACATGACATCACATGACATCAAATGACATCAAATGACATCAAATGACATCACATGACATCAAATGATATCAAAGCCCGTAAAAAACAAAAGATGAAACCAAAAAAAGAGGATTTGACAGAAGAAGAAAAAAACGTTACCTTTATAGATTTACTTCAGAGGCATACTATTTATTGTAATGTATTTATTCGGCAATGTTCAATGGTTGTTTCAACAACAAAAATAATACTAGTTTTCAATCAAGAAAAACAAATAGTCTATAACACCAGTGAATATGACTGCTGGTCATGATCGGATTCGCGCAAAACGCCTTGCTAGTGAAATTCCTTTATTAAGGGGCGTAGTTAGCTCGGTTGGTAGTACGCTTTCTTTTCAAGGCGAGGCGATGGGTCTTGCGAGTTCAATCCCCTTGGTGGCCAAGATTTTTCTTCTCGTTTGTGTTGTTAGGGGACTCTAATTTTATTTATTGTCATCTCCTTCACTTATAATCCCATTGAGTGGATTAATGAGCTGAACGGTTGTTTTGCTTTCTTTGGCTTGGCAGTGGACATGGGGTATAAAATCGTCCCTGGCTCATTAGTTGGATTGGGAAATACTAATTGATAAGTGGCAACTTTTTCCTGCGATAGATTAGCCTAGCATGTAATTGAAATAAAGAAGAGACTATTTCGCTAGGCTTTATAACATAGTCTGGAAGTGAGAAAATTTAACCAACCCAACAAAATAAGGAAAAGAATAACATAAGGCAAAATGGAATGAAAAACATGTCACAGAAACACGAATGAGGATTTAAAAACATTGACGGGCAAAAGGAATGTCAAAATAGAGTCAAATTGAGAGCTTCTTTCCGTAAAATCCGAGCATACTTCTGGGATGGTGAATCTGGTAATAACAAAGACAATAATGGAACAATTCTTGATCAAGGTTTTTCTTTTCTTTTCGTTTCGCTTTTACTGGACGGGGAATGTGTTTTGTGGATAATGCTTTCCATTCAAAACAATAGCCTTCTTTCTTCCTTTCAGTCTCTATGTTTTGCCACTTCCTGTTTGGTCGTTTTTGGGCTCATTTTCACTTATTTCCAAACAGCAATGAGCTCATTTCACTTATTTCCAAACAGCAATGAGCTCATTTCACTTTTTCCAAACAGCAATGAGCTCATTTCCTTATTTCCAAACAGCAATGAGCTCATTTCACTTATTTCCAAACAGCAATGAGCTCATTTCACTTATTTCCAAACAGCAATGAGCTCATTTCACTTATTTCCAAACTGCAATGAGCTCATTTCACTTATTTCCAAACAGCAATGAGCTCATTTCACTTATTTCCAAACAGCAATGAGCTCATTTCACTTATTTCCAAACAGCAATGAGCTCATTTCACTTATTTCCAAACAGCAATGAGCTCATTTCACTTATTTCCAAACAGCAATGAGCTCATTTCACTTATTTCCAAACAGCAATGAGCTCATTTCACTTATTTCCAAACAGCAATGAGCTCATTTCACTTATTTCCAAACTGCAATGAGCTCATTTCACTTATTTCCAAACAGCAATGAGCTCATTTCACTTATTTCAAACAGCAATGAGCTCATTTCATTATTTCCAAACAGCAATGAGCTTTTCACTTATTTCCAAACTGCAATGAGCTCATTTCACTTATTTCCAAACAGCAATGAGCTCATTTCACTTATTTCCAAACAGCAATGAGCTCATTTCACTTATTTCCAAACAGCAATGAGCTCATTTCACTTACTTCCAAAAAGCAATGAGCTTATTTCACTTTTTCCAAACAGCAATGATTTATTTGTGTTTATTTCAATTGATAAGTCTATGATTAAGACTTGTTTTTAATATCAAAGTTAGCATAAAGTGAGTAATGGTAGTAGTAATAGAAGTAGTATTAGTAGTAGTAGTAGTAGCAGTAGTAGAGTAGTAGTATTTAGTAGTAGTAGTACTTAGTTAGTAGTAGTAGTAGTAGTAGTAGTAGTAGTAGTAATAGTATTGGTAGTGGTAGTAGTAGTAGTAGTAGTAGCAATAATAGCAGTAGTAAAATAGCTAGTAGTTAGTAGTAGTAGTAGTAGTAGTAGTGGTTCCAAACAGTAATAGTAGTGGTAGTAGTATTTCAATAATAGTTTCCAAGTAGTAGTAGTAGTAGAGCTCATTTCAGTAGAATAGTAGTGGTAAACAAGTAATGAGCTCATTTCAGTAGTTATTTCCAAGTAGTAGCAAGTAGAGCTCAGTTCAGTAGTAGTTCCAGTAGTAGTAGCAATGAGCTCATTTCACTTATTTCCAAAGCTGCAAGTAGAGCTCAGTTCAGTAGTAGTTTCCAAACTTTAATGAGCTCATTTCACTTATTTCCAAAGTAGCAGTAGTAGCAGTAGCAGCAGTAGCAGTAGTAGTAGTAGTAGTAGTAGTAGTAGTAGTAGTAGTAGTAGTAGTAGTAAAAAGTAATAATAGCAAGTAAGACACTAATATTAATACTTCTTTGTCTTATTCTTCTTCTTCTTTCTCCTCCTGCTCCTCCTCCTCCTCCTTCTCCTCTTTCTGCTCACTTTTTTACATCTGAGCCAATATTATACAATTTTGCCTAAACATAACATGATCCTCTACCTCTCATTTTCCATTCTTCAGCCATACCGTTTAACCAATGACGTCAAC
>JAXRKP010002254.1:0-20000 GCA_037039925.1 Doris montereyensis | reverse complement strand
TGGAATGAGAATGTCAAGCCTAAGATTAAAGAAAGGAAGGATTCCTGGAAGAAATACTTCCAAACAAAGAGACCAGAGGATGGGATAGTTACTTGAATAAAAGAACTTTCGTCAAAGAGGAAGTGAGGAAAATAAAACAAGAACAATGGGAAGAGTTTGGACAAAGACTTCACGAACGCTATCAAGGAAATCGAAAGCTGTTCTGAGGGGGGCAATGAAGAGCATGAGAAAGACTAAAGCATGCCTAACACGACAAATTAAAACTGCCAAAGGAGAAATAATGAAACAAGGCAGCCAAATCATGGAAGCGGGGAGAAAGTATTTTCAACAATTACATAATCCTTCCAGAACAAAAATCCCACCAAAAACCCTAAGATCACCTTAGTTGTGGATGTAGGTAAATAAAATAAAATAAAATAAAAATAAAATCAAGCTCTCTCTCTCTCTCTCTCTCTCTCTCTCTCTCTCTCTCTCTCTCTCTCTCTCTCTCTCTCTCTCTCTCTCTCTCTCTCTCTCTCTCTCTCTCTCTCTCTCTCTCTCTCTCTCTCTCTCTCTCTCTCTCTCTCTCTCTTCTCTCTCTCTCTCTCTCTCTCTCTCTCTCTCTCTCTCTCTCTCTCTCTCTCTGTATCTCTCTCTCTCTCTCTGTGTCTGTGCCTGTGTCTGTGTCTGTCTGTCTGTCTGTCTGTCTGTCTGTCTGTCTGTCTGTCTCTCTCTCTCTCTCTCTCTCTCTCTCTCTCTCTCTCTCTCTCTCTCTCTCTCTCTCTCTCTCTCTCTCTCTCTCTCTACACTTCCACATTCCACTCTCTATCTCCTTTTCTGACCCATTACGCGGGCAATGTCCTGCGCCCTAAGCGTCATGAGGGAAGCAAGCCTCTACCCAGCATAGAGACTAATTAGCACTTCATGTGCAAGCGATTATCGATGGCTGAGTGCAAGAAGTATCTAAGTCCACTTTCCATCTGTTTTGAGAAATTCGCTATTGGAATTTTGTATGACCTTTCAAACTCCTTCGTTCGTTAAGAAGGCTTTCGTGTGTGTATGTGTGTGGGGGGGGGGGGGTAAACGAATTTCATCAATTGCAGATATGAGCGAGCTCATAGATTAGGAGCAACGCCCTTAAAACTATTTAATGTGCAATATTACTCAAAAAAATTAATGAAAATATCATAAAATTAGACGTCAGGATATATTGTGTTAACTCCATCACTGCATCTTGAGGGGCGCAATCATAACTTTGGACTTAAATATTTCTTGCAGTGAGGAAACTCACAGATAACCCCTCTACTGAAAACCTATATCATGAGAAACTAATGAATTTCTGATAGTTTTCTGATGTAGAATCGTGACGTAGGGATGCACCAATTAAACCGTATTGTAATCGATTTGGTATGGAGTATTTGAATTGAAAAGAACCGTGTAGGGCCTAAGGCCTAGGCCTATTTCCTTTGACGAGCAAGTCTCTTAATTCAAGAAATGTAAATTTGATACGTATGCACATTCGCATTTTTAAACTTAATGTTTCAATTTTGCAATGAAATATTTAACTGAAATATGCATTTCTTGCAGACGAGGAACATAAAAATCCTGGGGATATAGATTTATAGACGGTTAATACTCGACAACGAAGTGATAGTAGACTTAAATATTTCCTTGCAGTGAAATAACGAGCAAAACCCCATCCAACCCGATAACTCCGAATCAGCCAAATATGGATATAGGTACTTCTTTCGGACAGCAATCGTTTTGACTCAGCCATTTTGACGTCTACCAGATGACCTTTTGACACATAGGTGGTACTGCCAGTTTTACAGAGCCTGAAGTGAAACATTAGTTTGTCTTTCTTTCAAGGAAAGAGAGAGTGTGTGTGTGTGTGTGTGTGTGTGTGTGTGTGTGTGTGTGTGTGTGTGCGATTTATATGACTTTTCATATGGCATATCTCTAATGTCACTATGAAATATATAATCAAATGGTGTTAATATAATAATAATAATAATAATAATAATAATAATAATAATAATAATAATAATAATAATAATAATAATAATAATAAACAATAATGTTAAAAAAAATTATCGCATGGGACAAAAATTAAGTCAGTGTAATAGTTTGGAACAAGGGGGTGAGTGAAGAGGAGTTGGGTACAAAACAATAAATATTATTCTTACATGAACGCTTGGGAGTAAAGATTTGCGTCAGGCTAGCGTCCTGTCCAAGAGGTGATTATCATCCTCTATTCCATTTCTTCCTATAGAAACCGGGATACGCTCCGGCTCTATGGGCCGTATTGGCCTTGAGGGAACTTGACTTTACGTTACTAAAAAACTAATACTATCTTGCTCATCCCTGGCAGTTACATATTATGAGTACGGTTGTATTGATAACTGTAATTTGCTCTCTTTTCATGGCAAGGCTATGGGTGCAGACGGGGAGGTCACGGGTTCGATTACATTGTTTCACAAAGACTTGGGAGTGGGGGTGGGGGGAGGGGGGGAGTGATTTCTGTCTACCCCTTTGTATTTTGTCTCGTCTTTGTTTATATGGGGCTTTAATATATTTATAACTGTATGTCCTTTTTCTTGTCTTCCTACGGAAGTAAAGTCTCCACATACAAAAACCCTGCCCTTCTCTTGTCCTCAGGCGCGTTGGGCGGAACAACCCTGGCGGTGACTGTCTGGCTTGCCGTGGCCGCCACCTACGATGGAGGTCTGAGTGAATTCAGGGCCAACACAGGTAACACATTCCCATCTCGTTCAGTAGGTTAGATTAACCACCCAAAAACGTCACATGCTTGTCCTGCCTACCCTGATTGAGATTTATCTTCAAGTCATTAAATTAAAGCCCATATGGGTATCTAGTGGGGATTGTATAAAGAGAAACATGAATAATAAATAGTTCTTTTACACACACACACACACACACACACACACACACACACACACACAAAGAGTGAGATCACCGACTTCACACCATTTATTCCCCAAGTGTGTATTGTCTTTCAATCAAAAGTACATCGAAACCCACACGTTGGCATTTCAGAACAGCCTCCTGTTAGGTGCTTTCATACATGTACATTTACTAACATTCGGATAAAAAACAAAGTTCTCTGCCTATAGCTATGGAGTCCAATGACGTAAACAAAGGGGAAGCGCTTTTGCTAAGGGTACAACGTTGCAAAACAATATATTATCAATTAATGATGGATGCCTGAAAAACACGTATATCAATTAATGATGGATGCCTGAAAAACACGTATATCAATTAATGATGGATGCCTGAAAAACACGTATATCAATTAGTATTGGATGCTGGAAACACAAAAAAGATGGAATTATAGCCATATCTCCCACACACCTGGGCAGTGGACAGGTAAGCACCTGTACGGGGAGGGGTAGACGATATCCACGAGTCTCCTGCTGCCTCGCAGGCAAGTCTTGGCTGACCAAAAAGCTAAGGGAGTTAACTCTGACAGAAAATAACAATCTGCTGCCTTGCAGGCTGGTCTTGGGTGACCAAAGGCTAAGGAGGTAAGCCTGACAGAAAATAACAAGGCCTAGTAGGGGGGCTCAAGGTGGCAGCCCCATCATCTACCAAGGGTACAGTGGGCTAATCCCTGTTTATTCAAAACAAAACTGATTCAGAAAAGTAAATACAATATGCCCGGCTTGACCTCTCAACGACAAACATGGAAACGAACACTGACAGTTATTTTTGAAACATGGTATATTAGGGCAATAAATGGAAAGAGATAGAATTGGGTGAAGAAATGGACAAATTTAAAGCAGTCATTTTGGCCATTACAGAAACAACGAAAAAAGGACTAAGAATAGAAAATGTAGGACCAAATCATACTTTTATCTTCTCAGGAATCGATATCAAAGATAGAGCTAGAGCAGGAATAGGCTTCCTAATGCATAAACGACAAGACAAGTTACTAGACAGTTGGTGATTTATAAACCCACTGCTATTAGAGGTAAATATTAAACCAAAAGGAAGAGAAATGAAATTATTAATAGCCTATGGACAAAACGAAGACGCCACTAAAGAAGAAAAAGATATGTTTGAAAACGATTTACAAATAGCTGTAGAGAATCTTAAACCCAAACAGGAACTAATACTTTTAGGAGATTTAAATGCTAGAGTAGGCAACAATATAGAAACGTCAGGAGGAGTAATAGGCAAAGAAGGAGAGACAACAACTTCTTTAAAAGGAGAGAGATATAGTTTTGCCCAAAAGAATAACATGAAAATAGCCAACACCTTTTTTCCTCATAATGATATCCACAAATATACAAGAGTAAGTGAAAACAGATGTGAAAAGTCAATGATAGACTACATAATAGTTAGCAGCTCCCTTTTTACAGTAGATTGGATGCAAGAGTAAACAGAGGAGCAGACATATTTAGGAATCATCACCTAGTGATTGCCAAAATGAGATTACTGACTGAAGAAAACAAGCAGAAAGGAAAGAGAAGAAAGTTACTAAACTCAAAGTAGAGCAACTAAATAAACCTATAAAAAACTGATATACCGATCTAGGACAAAAAGGTTTCCCAGTGAAGGACAGATAGATTTGAATGATACCACAATAGAAGAAAAGTGGCAAATGTATAAGGAAACACACCTCAGTTGTCCTGAAGAGGCCTAAGGTAGGGGAACAAATTAATGGAGATAGGAAAAGGACTGCACATTGGAATGAGAATGTCAAGGTAAAAGACCAAAAGGCAGACCTCGGAGAAAGTGGAAAGAAGACATAAAAGAGGCATTAAAGTATAGAAGTTTAACGTTTTTGGAAGGAAATAGAAAATGCCAGGACAGGGCATCCTGGAGAAAGATCGTTTCGAGCATCTGAATCCATACATCGAAAGGTAAAATGGGAACTGATAAAGAAAACAAGAAATAATCCCCGCACACGTGCAGGCTCACCGACTGTACATCATGTAATCCTCATCAGGCCATTTCATTCAAAGCTCTTGTTAACTCCCTGTGGAGCAGACAGTACAGCAGCCTTTTAGACAATTCGTACTAACACTCTGACAAGATCTTTCTTTGCCTATAGTTGGGTACTCAATCACACTGATTCAAGTGAGGAAAGCAAAGTGCTTACCTAAGAGTACAACGTTATTAAAAAATTACATGGGCCAACCATACGGCTTGAGCCAATGTCGTCGTGATTACAAACTCACAACACTACGGTTTTGCTACAACTACAAAGCCTTATTAAAGACCAATTAGAATACAACACAGGTAAAAACCCTAAAGAGACCAGAATTATAGAATCTGATTTATGTCTGAAATATCAGCGATGAAGATGAGAAAGATCTGGACGGCGATGGCAGTAGAAGTGAAAGGAGACGGCAGGTTGGGGTGGGGAGGGGGGTTGCAGGGAGGTAAACAATTGTTTCAACACAAACATGATATTCTTGTTTTCTTCACTTTTCTCCATAGTCCTATAAGTCCTATCATCAGTGCACGTAATTTTTAACTTTGTATTTTCCCTCCATGAAGTCATGGATTGGGGGGAGGGGGGGCGATTATCCAAAAAGCAAGATAGTAACGTAAAGTTCCTCCAAGGCCGTTACGGCCCATAGAGCCCGAGCATGTCCCTGTTCCAATAACGTGAAGCGAGACAGCTGATAATATTCACCTCCTGGCCAGGTCGCTAGCCTGAATGGTTACTTCCATCTGTTTTGCTTTACGTTATAGTAACAAGAATAAGCTCCGGCTCCATGAATCCTGATGGTCTTGGAGGAAATTTCTTATTGTTTTGTTGTTTTGTTTTTGTTTTGTTTTTGGGGAGGGGGTTTGGGGGGGGATTGTCTTTTGTTGGGTTTTTTTCCGTTTTCCCGAAGATGCGCTTAATTTTCTTTTGTGTTCCAACTTTCCATATTCATGTTTACTTAGGGCGAGAAACAGCGATGTTGAGTGGCAATCTTGTGGCCATTTTGGGGGGCGGTCTTATCACCTTCATCGTCTCCCTTTGACCAGCCAAGGTGGTGGGATCATGGGCTCAGTGGAGATCTGGGAGAACACCAGAGATATCGATAACCCCCTGTCTCCTGGGTGGAGAAATATCGCAAGTAAGTTGTAAATCGATTTGTTTGTTGACTTATCATCCTCATTATCATCTTCATCATCATCATCATCACCATCATCATCATCATCATCAGCAGCAGCATCATCATCATCATCATCATCACCATTATCATCATTCCATTATCATCATTCTCAACAGCATCATCATTGTTGTCGTCGTCATCATCGTCGTTGTCAGCAGAACATCAGCAGAGAAAGGTTGACGAGGAAAACGCATCGTTCAAGAATTTCCCACAAAAGGATGGAAAGAAAGTACATGTACTGTGAATAGCTGGTTTTACGAAATCATTCAGACGGGTTCTACTGGAAGGAAGGAAGGGGGGGGCTCCTATGACAGCTATCATTGAGTAAAATATTCACACTGTAGAGGAAGCAGTCCTATCACAGAGACAGGCCTGGCACGTATAAGTCACAGAGACAAAGGAGTCTCATCTGAAGATCAGTCGATCATTAGTGCAACGCATTTGTTTTAGAAACGCTTTGGATTTGTTTCTGCATACAGGAGAATTAGAATTAGTCGAAAAACAGACAACATTCTAAGGCAAAGAGAACACTTCGCGCAAAAGACACTTGTTTGTTGGGTAAATTCAATCGCAATGACATTCAACTGCATTATTTTTACCGACGAAAAAGATTTTTAACAGTGGAGGTACCAAAGGAATAAACCAATAACTGATGTCGTTTATGATCATTATAAATATCCGATATCCCTCAGGTCACGAAATCTGTAGGCTCGCAAAGAAAAATATAGTGACTGCAGACGCTGCATGGAACAGTAAAACTAAAACCAGAATTTATTTCATCGACACAAGTTATTGAAAAGTCAATGCAAAATGTTACATAAAACTGTTGAATTGAATGACAAGTTGCTTTCAGATTGCAGGGATGTGTACGCGAATAAAGGCTTCATTTGGCATCACCATGGTGCCATATCTCATACAAGAACAAGAGCAACAAGCTTCAATGGCCACCCCAAACGCCAGGAATATTCTGTCAGAGAAAATGTGTTCCAATCGAAGACCACCACTCACAAAAGATGAACTGAAAAACAAAAACAAAGAGTGCTGGGGACATATCCCATTATAAGAAATCAGGCCATCCATTGCAAGTTGGAAGAAAAGAACTGCAAATGGTTTGTCAACACGGAGCTGATTCGACTGAACACTGCAAAAGTTGAGGGCATTATAGTATTTCTTCTCGATATTTAATTTGTTTACCACTTGTGGCAAATCTAATATAGATCTAATATTTAAAAAATCACTTATTTTCTGTCACACCTCCTGACCTTATGAAGCGATCAATCGAACTGAAATTTTGTATTGAAATACTCAGGCTTGAAGTATGATCCTATATTTTAAGATCCCCACAATTCTACAAAATTATCGTGTAATTAATTAACCAAACTAGCTTTGTTCCCATGCTACCTGCAGCCGACAGCCGTTGCAAACTGTAAACAAAATATCTGCAGTGAGGACAGTTTGGTTAGATCACATTCAGTTAAGATCTAGAATCTAGGGTAACATTCAATTTGATTCAATTTAAATCGAATCAAATCTAGAATCTAGATCGATATTATGTAGATCTAGATTTAAATTCTATTATGTAGATTCTAGATCTAATTGAATATGATATACATGTAGATTTAGATCTAACTGAATATGATATACATGTAGATTTAGATCTAACTGAATATGATATACATGTAAATTTAGATCTAACTGAATATGATATACATGTAGATTTAGATCTAACTGAACATGATATACATGTAGATTTAGATCTAACTGTAATGACGTACTTACTGCTGATTCTATACCCTGATCTAGACTCCAGACCTAAAAGAGACATGGTGAATCAAAGGAAGGAAAAGCAGTAACGCTAATATTTTACATTAGATTATTCACAACACAACCAATCACACATCTACACCTAATTTCTTAGCAAAGGACTCTCTATTTTTCTTCAGAATGATAGCAATTATTATAAAGAGCAACAGCAGTAGAGCAAGATTGAAGATGAAGAAGAAAAAAGGAAGGACGAAGAAGAAGGAAGAAGAAGGATGACGACGAAGATGACGAAGACGATAAAGAAGACAAAGTCGCCGAAAAACTCGGAGACGGTAAAAAAGACGCCACCGCCGAAGAAGAAGAAGAAGAAGAAGAAGAAGAAGAAGAAGAAGAAGAAGAAGAAGAAGAAGAAGAAGAAGAAGAAGAAGAAGAAGAAGAAGAAGAAGAAGAAGAAGAGGAGGAGGAGGAGGAGGAGGAGGAGGAGGAAGAAGAAGAAGAAGAAGAAGAAGAAGAAGAAGAAGAAGAAGAAGAAGAAGAAGAAGAAGAAGAAGAAGAAGAAGAAGAAGAAGAAGAAGGAGAAGGAGGAGAAGAAGAAGAAGAAGAAGAAGAAGAAGAAGAAGAAGAAGAAGAAGAAGAAGAAGAAGAAGAAGAAGAAGAAGAAGAAGAAGAAGAAGAAGAAGAAGAAGAAGAAGAAGAAGAAGAAGAAGAAGAAGAAGAAGAAGAAGAAAAAGAAGAAGAAGAAGATGAAAAACTAAAAGAAAAAGACAAAACATGCGTTTTACTTTACCCGCCGAATCGTGGGTTCTGTACTAGTTATCAATAATTTTGTCAGAATCAAACACTAGAGCAATGCCGTTTTTAAATTGTATTTACAATTAATTGCTTCGGTGCACTGTAAGTTGTCATAGGATTTTAGTGTTTTGTTTTTTTAAGGTATCAACTCTAAAAATTGAGTTGTTGGTTTTTTTTATGAGTCATCCGGTATAGGATGTATGATTATATTTCTGCATTTCATTTATTAGGTTATGAAATGGTCTGTAAAAATTAGGAGACGAAAGAGTGACGTGAGCCAAATAGTCTACTCTATAATGAAAACAATTGATGTCATAATTGAAGAAAGTAGCGAAGCGGTTCATGAGTAAACATGTCTCATCCGTTTCCTCATTCTGAGATCACCGCTGGTGAGTGACAGAGAATTTTATAGCATATGTAATGAAAACTGTCTTTCTTTCAGAGAGCTCCGACTGACAGACACCAGAAGACTAGACAATAGACCATCGCTCCAGGATGTCCAAAAAGCTTTCAAGCGATCCTACACCTTGGCTTATTCCATGTCTGTCATTATGTCCATATCTCTGGTCATCCTGTGGCCCTCAATCATGGTTGCTGGGGAGGTCATGAACCTATCGGAATTCACAGTATGGGTAAGTCTTAATAATAATATTCTTCCTCTAAAGGTCTAATGTACTTCCGGTGGTTTTGGAAGCTAGTTTGTACTCGAGATATCTAAGGTAATAATAAAATCGATCTTGCCAGTCTGTTGATATGAAGTAGGTAACAGGCAGCGTTTAAGTTTGCTTCTCGATGAAAAAAAAATTTAAGGAAAAGTCCTGCAGATGGATAAGTGGCGGAAAGCTAGTGAGCTCGCACTTGGGTGGGGTTACGGATTACAAGTCCCTCTTTATCTTTTTATCTTTTTTAAGATAAGATACAACTTTATTGTTTTTTTAAAGTGGCACATTGTTTTGGTGTTACAATACCTTCAGTACAATGTGAAATACATACAACACATCTTTTCTATACATAAATTATTCTTAACGCACAAACAGCTTACGCATATTTAAGCATTACGTGATTAAAATATTATGTATAACATAACATACAGAAAAAATCAACACTTTCTAATACATGTAAACGTAATTATTGCAATGAAGAATATTCAAAAGAGCGGAAAAGTGATAATGAAACTGGTAATGGTAGTGATAGTAATTTTACAGATGATAGAGAGAATGATATTTTATATCTTTTTTTTTATCGGACAAGAAAAGAAATGGGTCTTTGTACATTTTCATTCGTGGTCTTAATTGGTGATTTTGGTCTGTAAAAATGGCTTCGATTTTCATGAAATAGTAAGATACATAAATTTCATCAAAGGATGGGAAAGTGCCTCGGGATATTTTGCCTGCACTTTTAATAGTACTATTCAAATAATATAATTTCTCTTGCAATCTCACATTCCCACACCGGTCCATAATGCAACTATAGTTTAGATCACTGCACGATAAAACCTATATAACGAAGTATTGTCGATCTTAAAAGCTTTCAACTTATGTCGGAATACATTCTCCTGTTAATTTTCTTATAAACATTTGAAGCATGATTTTGCCAGCTAAGATTTTGTTGATTGTTACATTTAAGTATTTATAATTTGAAATCTGTTTAACTGCTTCACTTTATATAAAGAATGTTGACAGAGGGGATTTCTTATAAAGACTGGTCACAGAGGGGATTTCTTATAAAGACTGGTCACAGAGGGGATTTCTTATAAAGACTGGTCACAGGGGGGGGATTTCTTATAAAGACTGGTCACAGAGGGGATTTCTTATACAGAATGGTCACAGAGGGAATTTCTTATAAAGACTGGTCACAGAGGGGATTTCTTATAAAGACTGGTCACAGAGGGGATTTCTTATAAAGACTGGTCACAGAGGGAATTTCTTATAAAGACTGGTCACAGAGGGAATTTCTTATAAAGACTGGTCACAGAGGGGATTTCTTATAAAGACTGGTCACAGAGGGGATTTCTTATAAAGACTGGTCACAGGAGGGATTTCTTATAAAGACCGGTCACGGAGGGGATTTCTTATAAAGACTGGTCACAAAGGGGATTTCTTATAAAGAATGGTCACAGAGGGGATTTCTTATAAAGACTGGTCACAGAGGGGATTTCTTATACAGACTGGGTCACAGAGGGGATTTCTTATAAAGACCGGTCACAGAGGGATTTCTTATAAAGAATGGTCACAGAGGGAATTTCTTATAAAGACTGGTCACAGGGGGGGATTTCTTATAAAGAATGGTCACAGAGGGGATTTCTTATAAAGACTGGTCACAGGGGGGATTTCTTATACAGACTGGTCACAGAGGGGATTTCTTATAAAGACTGGTCACAGGGGGATTTCTTATAAAGACTGGTCACAGGGGGGGGGGGGATTTCTTATAAAGAATGGTCACAGAGGGGATTTCTTATAAAGACTGGTCACAGAGGGGATTTCTTATAAAGACTGGTCACAGAGGGGATTTCTTATAAAGACTGGTCACAGAGGGGATTTCTGGTATAAAAGACTGGTCACAGAGGGGATTTCTTATAAAGACTGGTCACAGAGGGGATTTCTTATAAAGACTGGTCACAGAGGGGATTTCTTATAAAGACTGGTCACAGAGGGGATTTCTTATAAAGACTGGTCACAGAGGGGATTTCTTATAAAGACTGGTCACAGAGGGGATTTCTTATAAAGACTATTCACAGAGGGGATTTCTTATAAAGACTGGTCACAGAGGGATTTCTTATAAAGACTGGTCACAGATTTCTTATAAAGACTGGTCACAGAGGGGATTTCTTATAAAGACTGGTCACAGAGGGGATTTCTTATAAAGACCGGTCATTTCTTAAAGACTGGTCACAGAGGGGATTTCTTATAAAGACTGGTCACAGAGGGAATTTCTTATAAAGACTGGTCACAGAGGGGATTTCTTATAAAGACTGGTCACAGGGGGGGGGGATTTCTTATAAAGAATGGTCACAGAGGGGATTTCTTATAAAGACTGGCCACAGGGGGAATTTTTAAACTCCAAGTCATTGACCATTTCTTTAGGTTTTTTTTTACATTTAAGAATAGATAATGTTCTTCACACTAGTTGGTAAACTATTTAATTTCATTTCTGTAATTTTATTCATCATTTTCAGGATTGATAAAACCTTGTATAGTAGAACCATCTGAAAAGTCATTAATTTCCTATTTTCCTGATTGATGGTACATTGATTGGTATACAACGTGAACAGGACGGGTGATAGAACACAACCTTGGGGAGAGGGGGGGCAGTTGTTGTTAATTGGGAAGACTGAACATTATCTACTTGTACATAATGGGCGCGGTTAGTCAAGAAATCACCAATCTGCGGTTAGTCAAGAAATCACCAATCTGCGGTTAGTCAAGAAATCACCAATCTGTGGTTAGTCAAGAAATCACCAATCTGCGGTTAATCAAGAAATCACCAATCCAGGATGTAATAAGGTTATTTACTTTAATATATTTCAGCTTCTGAATAAGTAATTTTGCACATTGAAACAGTTATTCCAGCCTCTGGGAGGAGATTGAGTTGTTCAGATGCAATGTTTTCGTCTCTCAACCAAAAGGCGGAGGGTTCGTGCCCGACCGGTTGAAAAACTTTCGAGTGTTTCGGGTAAAGCCCACCCACTCCTTCTCGCTCCCCCCCCACCCCCACCCCACACCCTCCTGGTCCAGGTATGTAGATCCACGCTAATTAGTCCCATCGGAGTAAGACATTTTTCAGATCACATCGTTCTGTGCGCGTTAAAGTTCCGGACATCATTTTTAACTCCTACTAAAAATCTCAATATCACCTTAGTTGTGGATGTGGATAAACATCAAATGAAATCAAAGCAAACTCCAGTCTGTGGTTTTGTAACGCATTGTATCCTCTTGGCGTTCTTTTTGGGGCGAACATCTTTTTCATTTCCTTTCAGGTCAAATTATCCGAAATCTGGGCCTTCCTGGCAGCCCTCGTCATGATGATTCTTCCTTTGTGCAACGAGTTTTGGGATATCTGGACGGTCATTGCTCAATCCAAGAAGGTCATCTTTCTCAAACTTCTTTTTTTTCAGTCATTTTCGGCATTACTAAAATGTTTTAAGAATAAGAATGTGAAATGAACCATTGAATTGTTTAACTTATAAAAACGTTTATTGTCGTTACGCAATCATTAGCGTATGTTTTATCGATTATCGGGATGCTCAACAATCAGGTGACGCATGAGGACAACCACTAGAAATTGTAGAAAGAAAGCTCGCATGGGTGGTGAGGCTAAGAGTTTCCTGCATAACATTAGCCAGGTGAACGAAATAGATCAGCTGCTTTGACGTCTTTGTGGGGGATTAATTAGGGTGGGGTGTGGTGGTACAATGACTGAATACGCTTCTTGATTAAACCAAGATTTCTTGTCATCAAAGTTTCTTGACCTGATTTCTTGACGTAATAATCATTAAAGAAATGGAAGTCATGGCCTGCATCTCTAGTGTAGACTTTAGACTTAGAATGTACATCTTGATAATATCTTTCTGTCGTTTTCATTACATATAGATTCTTAATAGATTTAGAATCTAGATCTTAAGTCTAGCTCTAAAATCTAGATCAGTTTCTAGATCTAAAATCTAGATCTACATTAGTTATAGACAAATATCTACACTCTTCAATATCACCCAGTACACTAGAGACGGTCAAATCCAACCTTTAAGATCGCTGTCAAATCTTATCTGTACTGGAAAACCTTTCTCGTCCTTGACATCAGCGCTATTTTCGGACGCCATCCTCTTTAGTCTGGGGCACGGGGGCGAGGGGGGTGGGGCATGGGTTGTTTGAACTCCTAGAAGCCTTAGTGAAGGATAAACACTTGAAATTTAAATCGACCCCACAGGAAAAGAGATGAGACCTATTTATAGTCGGAATAGACAGAAAAAATCTGGGGATTGAACCCACGACCTCTGTGTCGGCACTCATCGCCTCGCCATGAAAATCCTCTGTGTCGGCAAGCGTGCTAAACCAACCAAGCTAACTACACTTCTTTAGTTCAATCCCCATGCCGGCCAAAGATTTTTCTTCTATCTATTCCTTGCATTTCTCTCGTATTTGTTCCCTATAGGGCTTTAATAATTATATCATGTGTTTATCCGTTACTTTCGACATGCCCTATGCCTTGCTGTTTGTCTTACAGGTATATATTAGAGAATCCTTAAAACGGCGTTGATCACACTTACTTTAAGATGCGCGTAGCTGAAGGCAGGTCTCGGGAGCCCGCGGTAAAATTTTCGTTTGGTGTTGTCAAACTTTCCATTACATCAGTGGGTCCCAAAGGACATACAACGAATGCCAAAGCTCAATCTCACTAAAACTATAGAACGCATAGTTTGATGTCAGCTTGCACAGTTTAGGATTCCAACCTTTTTGGGACTGGCATCCCGGGTATGATTTGCAACCAGGGACGGTGAAAGATGCAGAGACAACATAATATTTACAAGTGAAAAAACGACAATAAACGAAAACTCTACCGATAAAAAGAGGACAAACACGTGACGTTTCGAATATAGCCCTTTGTCAGATAACAAACGAGAAATATGTAGAATCTAGATCTAAACACTTATTAAGAAGGGTTAATTCCCGAAACGTCACGTGTTTGTTCTGTCTTTATTGGTGGAGTTTTCATTTCTTGTCATGTTTCACGTTTTGACTTAACTCCATCGTGGCTCCTTCGTATCATAATACTTACCTTAGCTTTGCTCCCTCAGATTTCAAAGTCATATCCTTACACACTTTCACTGTGTCCGTCTCACACAGGTTGATCCCACTGACTTCGACGACGAATTGGATACAGACAGAAAGCAGTCAACTTCGAGTCACAAGAAATCGAGCTCGGGAAACAAAGACAGGGGTCAAAGTGAGATAAAGGATCCGGAGTTGAACACTGTTATCTACTCCATCTCCGCTTGTGATGTCCGACACGGTCCTGCCAATGACGGCCAATACACGGCCCAAGATTCTTTGCTTCCTCATTCGTCGATGGAACGATCGGAAGCACCAAGCGTCCACGGACATGACGCGACACAGGAGTGAAGCCCAACCACCGGGAGGAAGGGCCAAATGGGTGTAAGATGACGTCATGCACTTTGCCCAGCACCTTCATAGACTTGGGACCTATCGACAATACCGCGCCGTCTACTCGCATACACACAAAAACACGAACACGCCCGGATGTAACGATGATGTCACCTTTCAGACAGGTCCAACCGTGGGCGACTCAACTCAACCAGCTCAGATTCAACAAAGGACGTTCGACAATGTCGCAAGGCCGACGTCACCAGTCCAACGTTCTGTCGCCAAGGGTCAATACTTTAGTGATATTCACAGGATCGATTCCTCCGAAATCCCACCAGTTAATTTGAATGAACCTGCACAAGACTCAATCGATCAGAATGATGATTCATTGTTTTAGATGACAGGTTACCATCATTTCAATAACTTGAAAAAGAAGCTCAATTTATTACATTCCCACACAATGTCATGTTGCTGTATTTCGTGATAATCTGTAAACTCATATTGTGAAAAAGCCCATTTACAAAATGTCCGTCCATTTCTTAACAATCGATTGTCAGAGGAGAAACATCACCATGTCGATCACGTGAGCGTTTCAGACAAGCAACGTAATAGCATTGACCAATGATAGATAACGAATGACACGTCATTTGTAAACAAATTAATGTTTCAAGTGTGCATGAAGGTTTGAAATGTCAGACCCGAGCAGGATGTTCATTTGGGTTGGAGTTGGATATTTTTCTTGGATATTTACGAGTCTAGTGTTGATGTTGTTTAAATATACATATTTTGGGAACATTTCTTTTGACGGTGTGTGTGTGTGTGTGTGTGTGTGTGTGTGTGTGTGTGTGGGTAGGGAAGGGGAGGAGGAGTCTGGGGTTTGGGTTTGATATTTTTGTTTTATTTGTTTGGGATTATGTTTTTAACGTTTTGATTTGGGTGGGGGGTGTTTGGAGGATTTTTCTTTTTTGCAAAAGGGGGGGGGTGTTTGGAGGACTTTTTCATTTTTGCAAGGGGGTGGCGGGGTGTTATTATTTGAAAAACGGAAGTTTTTTTTTCGTATTTGTGCTTTTGTTTGTTTATTGAGTTGGGTTTGTTTTGATTGGGTTTATTTTGATTGGGTTTATTTTGATTGGGTTTATTTTGATTGGGTTTATTTTGATTGGGTTTGTTTTGATTGGGTTTATTTTGATTGGGTTTATTTTGATTGGGTTTATTCTATTTTCTTTTGTTTCTGCGTTCTTGCTGTTTCTTTCTTTTTGATTTGTTCAGGGTGAAGGTTATCCGGTTGTCTCAACTCCTGATAGACAATGTTAAAAAAAATGGTTTTACAACTTAACGGAAATGATGACTTATAGGCCCTGTAATTAATTCATGCATAAAAACTAGCTAAACAAATGTGTCATTTTAGTAGATATGATGTTATGGAATCGAATACATGTTCATGTTTATTGGAGACAATGAGCTCCAAACATAAGATTAAGACAATAAAATGTGTATAAGTACCTTTCCTAAGGGTACAACGTTGTGAAAAAGAAAACCCACCTGTGCAAGTTGAGGGCATGAACCAGTGTCGTGGTTACAAGCTCACAACACTGTGGACTACAACATCTCTCTATTCAAGTTCTTCAGAGAAACACTGTGGACTACAACACCTCTATAAGTTCTTCAGAGAAACACTGTGGACTACAACACCCTCTATAAGTTATTCTTCAGAGAAACACTGTGGACTACAACACCTCTATAAGTTCTTCAGTAACACTGTGGACTACAACACCTCTATAAGTTCTTCTTAGTAACACTGTGGACTACAACACCTCTATAAGTTCTTCAGAGAAACACTGTGGACTACAACACCTCTATAAGTTCTTCAGAGAAACACTGTGGACTACAACACCTCTATAAGTTCTTCAGAGAAACACTGTGGACTACAACACCTCTATAAGTTCTTCAGAGAAACACTGTGGACTACAACACCTCTATAAGTTCTTCAGAGCTACACTGTGGACTACAATACCTCTATAAGTTCTTCAGAGTAACACTGTGGACTACCACACCTCTATAAGTTCTTCAGAGAAACACTGTGGACTACCAACACCTCTATAAGTTCTTCAGAGAAACACTGTGGACTACAATACCTCTATAAGTTCTTCAGAGAAACACTGTGGACTACAACACCTCTATAAGTTCTTCAGAGCAACAGTGAAAATAGCTCTACAACAAGGATCAGAAGCATGGACACTGTTTTCAATACTTACTTTACATTACTTTTTTTCTGTCCTCTTATACTGCAAGGTGTCGAGGGAAATGCAATCGTCGGACGTGGGTCATGTGTGTTGTCTTGTATGGTACATGGCCTAAAATCACATCATAAAAACAATTAATTTTCTTCTAACAAACATCGCATGAGTGTGTTTGCAGACGGTTTTTTTAAAGATGTCTTCTTAAGTGTCAAACATAGATCGTATTGACAGCGGTAGAGAATCCAGACGTGTGGACCTGCGTATTTAAAAGAGCGCAGTGACAGTTTTGTCAGGCATTTCTTTGGGGGAACGCTTAACAGACATTGATTTGTAGATCTCAGTTGGCGAGAAGGAACATAACCAGAGATCATGTCTTTTTGAGTAGTGTGGAGCTCTATCAGTTTTTATCTGTAACATGATGTGGCAACTTTGTGTATTATTCTTTTAACAATCGGGAGCCAATGCAGAGACATGAACATAGGGGTAATGTGCCTACATTTCATTTCTTCAAAATCACCCTGGCCGCATGGTTTTTGGATACGTTGAAGCTTATGTATCAAGACATCAGGTTCAATTTTAAAACAGGGAGTTGCAATAGTCAATTTTGGAAAAACATGTGTCTGAAGTCAATGTTTGAAGAGCGCTTGGATTGAGAAAGTTTCATAGGTGGCCTATATGTCTGATTTCAAGGTAAAGAGTTTTACAGCGATTGGTTGTATCATGTTCCATAGACAAATTATTGTCGAAATATATTCCAAGATTTTTAGCGTTCTGTATGAATTTTATTTCTTCATTTTCGACCCTCATAGAGTTAGTTACGTCAGCCCAACTGTGATTTTTTTGGATTACATGGTAAGATTTTGGGGGTTTTCTTCATTCAGTTTAAGCTTGTTAGTAGTCATCCATGCTTTTACATGATATATACACAATTCCATGGATTTCAAAAGGTCATCTGTGTTTATAGGCACGGCAGATTTGTAAAGCTGCGTATCGTCAGCATACATGTGATGGTTGACCCCATGCTGTTTGACAATATCACCAAGCTGTTGTGTATACACAATGTAGTGTAGGACCAAGCACTGGGGAACCCCGTACTTGAGTGCAAAGGAAAAGATTTCACTCTTGTGAGAACCCCGAGAGAGAGAGAGAGAGAGAGAGAGAGAGAGAGAGAAGAGAGAGAGAGAGAGAGAGAGAGAGAGAGAGAGAGAGAGAGAGAGAGAGAGAGAGAGAGAGAGAGAGAGAGAGAGAGAGAGAGAGAGAGAGAGAGAGAGAGAGAGAGAGAGAGAGAGAGAGAGAGAGAATATAGGATAGATTAGATATGATCACGAATAGGATATATACAAGTCAAGCACAGTGCCATCAAGACCAACAGTTTTGGAAAGTCACTTAATAACAATAGAATGGGCAAGTGTGTCAAACGCCGCGCTTAGATCAAGCAGAGTTAAGATTGACACAACAAATCCGTTTGTATCTTAAGCAATGTTGTTTCTGTGTTGTGATATTGCATGTAAGCTGACTGACTGGGTTTGAATAATTTAGAAGATGTTTCTGTAATTGCATTGCAACAACGTCTTCCAAAATTTTCGACAAAAATGGGAGGTTTGAAACAGGCCTATAGTTTGTTTTTTTCTTCAGGAGATAGATTGGGTTTCTCAAGTAAGGAGGTTATAATTGCGTGCTTAAAGGCCGTCTGTACATTTCCAGTTATTAGAGATCCATTAACAATGGTTGTTAGGACATGAGCTATGTGATCTAAATATTAACTAATAATGATGCGTCAAGGTAGCCTGACTTCGTGGAAAAGACCTTATAAGGGTCCTGAGCACCTCCTCGGTGACTGGTTGGAATTCACAGAAGACCGGATCACCCTCAAATAGTTTGAAAGTCGGTGTTGAACGATGATGCTGGTCGAGATTGTTTCTGATGAGATGCACTTGTCCTTGAAATAACGTCCCTGAGTAACCGGTTGAAACATTTTCTTTGTCAGATTTGCTGGCTTTGCCCGTCATTTTTTCTGGTTATGTAAAACATGTGAGGCGCACCCAGATGTAGTACTATATACATAATGATAATCCTTTTTGTTATGATTGTTGTCAATTTATTGTTGTTACCAATACCATTGTTATGGAAAATATATTGTGATAATACTTATTCATTATTACACTTTATAATATATATATAGAGAGAGAATGCAATGCGAGAGGTACGGAAATAACGTACGCTGACTGTGTCGATTTTGTTGGTTTACAACATATGAACATTAAACAAAGTTTTAAAAGTCATCAACATTAAACAAAGTTTTAAAAGTCATGAACATTAAACAAAGTTTTAAAGTCATGAACATTAAACAAAGTTTTAAAAGTCATGAACATTAAACAAAGTTTTAAAAGTCATCAACATCAAACAAAGTTTTAAAAGTCATCAACATTAAACAAAGTTTTAAAAGTCATGAACATTAAACAAAAGTTTTAAAAGTCATGAACGTGCAACAAAGTTTTAAAGTCATGAACATTAAACAAAGTTTTAAGTCATGAACATTAAACAAAGTTAGTCATGAACATTAAACAAAGTTTTAAAAGTCATCAACATTAAACAAAGTTTTAAAAGTCATCAACATCAAACAAAGTTTTAAAAGTCATGAACATTAAACAAAGTTTTAAAAGTCATAGAACATTAAACAAAGTTTTAAAATGAACATTAAACAAAGTTTTTAAAAGTCATGAATATTAAACAAAGTTTTAAAAGTCATGAACAAGCATAGCCTCGATGTGAACATTGACGCGGTGCGAATTCACAACACTGGCACGAAATGACGTCACATGAAAGTACCAAGAAAGTAGGTTCGCTATATAGGAGGAGATATAAATAATAAAAAAAAAGATGTAGACGAAGGAAACACTTATCTGTGCCGCCCTGAACAAACTAATGAACATCTGGATCAGAGGAGACAGAATCAAAAGAAACATAAAAATCAAACTATACAGAAGCCT
>JAXRKP010002253.1:40000-61591 GCA_037039925.1 Doris montereyensis | reverse complement strand
GTGGCTCATTCGTATTATTCATTACTCCTAGGTAATTGTAGCTTTGAACTTGTTCTAAATACTCCTGCCCAATTACAATTTTTATGTTTTAGCTTCCCTAGTTACTAGCATTGTTTTTGGTTTTCTTTGCATTTACTCTGATTCCTCTTTTATTTAGTTAATTGTTCATAATGTTGACATTCGACTGAAGGTCACTTTCTGATTTTTCAAACACAACTAAATCATCGATAAATGAAAGCATTACTGGTTTGAGCTTCCACATACCTACATTCATTTTCTTCATTTTTGAGAATGCCTTTGCGACTGAATCCATAAATGTGATAAACAAAAGACGACTTAGCATACAACCCTGTCTTACTCCTATATCTACATCAAATCCTGCAGATATGTTTCCAGCTACTCTCACTGCACATGTTGGTTTATTGTAAAAACTTTTAATGGCTTCTATTAGATTTTGCTCTACATTGTGTTCCTTTAAGGAATGCCATAGTTTGTCCCCCTCACAGTGTCAAATGCCTTTGTACTATTTATTGTAACTGCGAATCAAATCTTTACATTTGTTTTTACACGTTTTGAACACAATTCACCGTTCTGAATTAGTATGTAATTTATATGTTTGTTTGGATGTTTTCATCATCCTCTTGGGTGTGTGTACGTGTGTGTGTGGGGGGGTGTATGTGTGTGTTTGTGTATGAGTGGGGGAGGGGGCAGGGGGATATGGATTGTGATGGGTTTTCCTTTTGCCTTCAAAAATATTTTTGTAAATCATAATTAATGTTTCGTCATTGTTGTCAATCGTAATTATCAATGCAGACATCATCATCTTTATTTCATACCTCCGAAGTTAAAAAAAGCAACACCAACAACTCAACAACAAGAGCAAACAGAATTTTTTAAAAAAGGGAAAAAGGGCATTTTCAAGAGAAACTCATGCAGGTACTAGTTTTAGTTTCAACAAGTTTAGACTCCATTCAATGAGTAGGTTGTGATGACATACGACGGAACAGCTCATGAACAAAAAGATTAACCAGCTGACGTTGCAATGTCTGCATCAATCAACCTCATGCTAGCTAACATACTTTTCATTACGCAAGTTGGAGAAAATTACATATACAAGCGGGTTGGAGAAAATCACATTATGTGGGTTGGAGAAAATCACATTATGCGGGTTGGAGAAAATCACAATTATGCGGGTTGGAGAAAATCACATTATGCGGGTTGGAGAAAATTACATTATGCGTCTTGGAGAAAATTACATTATGCGGTTGGAGAAAATAACAGAATGCGGGTTGGAGAAAATTACAGTTTGTGGGTTGGAGAAATTTACAGCATGATCTAGAGATCTAGATTCTAGATCTAGATTAGAGCTAGATTTTCTAGATCTAGATTCTAGTAGCATTATATAATCTAGATTTCTAAATATAGATCTAGATCCAGATAGAGATGGAGATCTAGATCTAAGAATCTAAATGTAGATTAATCTTTTTAATAGATAGATCTAGATCTAGATCTAGATCTAAGATCTGAAAAGCTAGGTTTATTTAAAGGAATCATAGAAATCTAAAAACTAGCTCTAGAGCTAGAGTAGAATCATGGAATCGATAGAACATAAAACCAGAATGGAGCATGAAGTGAAATTATTTAAACTTATCATTGTGGCACTAAACAATACTCGGTAGAAATAGAACCGACAACGATAACGATTCGAAGTGTTAGAGGATGACCGGGCTTTGTGGGTTGCCGAAAAGTGTGGTGTTCGGCAGCAATCGCAAATGAATTGTGTAAAATATTGTTTAAAGAAACAAATGTTTTTCAAATTAAAATTATGCCTAAAACACGTACATGTAATACACAAAAGTGGTGTTAAAATTTGAGCATTATCTGTTCAGCGGTTTGAGAGCCCCTATTCTGACTGGATAAAAACCATTTTATGTCGTAAAGTCCGCAAATATATATATATATATATATATATATATATATATATATATATATATATATATATATATATATATATATATATATATATATATATATATATATATATATATATATATATATATATATATATATATATATATATATATATATATATATATATATAGATGTTGATCCCATCCTCTGTCTTCCACCTACAGAGTGTATCCAGTCGAAACCAGATTCTGGACAACGAAAATGACAAGCTGACATTTTTTGCTCCCAGCAACCAGGCAATGAAGACCTTTCTGGCTGGTTTGGGTCTAGAAGACACCGCCTATTTTGATTCCGATTTCAAGATTGACACATTTGTCAGGTGAGAGAAGTTGGATTGGCTTTTTTGTTTGTTTTTGTTTTTGTTTTTTTTTTAAAGATTTTATTATTAAGTAGAATCAACTGAGATATTTAAGAAAAAGTTTAAAACCCACCTGTTTTTTTCTTGTATTATCGTCATATGCTTTGAAATATGTTTGTTATGCGTAACGTGTACATTGCGTTGGTACGTTTACATTATATTATGCATATGTCTTGATTTTCATGTGTATCCATGTTTGAGCGCTCTGAGCCTGATATGTATGCGGGGCGCTACACAAGTACTATTTTTTATTCTAATTATTATTATTATTATTATTATTATTATTATTATTATTATTATTATTATTATTATTATTATTATTATTATTATTGTTGTTGTTGTTGTTGTTTTTTTTTTGTTATATTATTATTATTATCATTATCATTTTTATTATTATTATTATTATTATTATTATTATTATTATTATTATTATTATTATTATTATTATTATTATTATTATTATTATTATTATTACTATTATTATCATTATTATTATTATTATTATTAATTTTTTCACCGTTTTTGGTTGAGTTGTTGTTTTGCCTTTGAAGTTCTGTAGGTTGTTTGTGGGTTTTTGTTAGTTATGGTGTAGTGGGGTTATTTGTTTGTTCTTTTGTCTATTTGCGTGTTTATGTGTTTATGTGTGTGAGGGTGTATGTGTGTGTATGTGTGTGTGTTGGGGGAGGGTTATTTAAAATAAACTTCTTCCTCTTTTGCCATTTTCCATCCTGAGGTTTCCGATAGTGTTGGGTAGGTTCACATGTCTGAAGTATTTCGTTTTCTGAAGTTTGTTTGTTGTTGGTACCGTTGGTGTTACTTAAAATATTTTGAATCAATGATTTCTGAGACGAAGTCATTCAAAGGTAATGTTATCAGTATTTTTCAGTTCAAAATATTCTTCAAGTCTTCCTGCCACGCAAAGAAATATAGTGTCATGACGTTTGTATTTTGTTTTAACTAATCACAGTTTACATGGGAAATAAGGTCGATTGTGTAATCAAGAGAATTTTTTAAATCAGAACTCATTATGGTCTACAAACTATAGAACAAGTCGTGAGTGTAGTAAGGGTAGTTGTGGGCATAGTTAGTAACACTAAGGAAGCTGTGAGACAGTTTTTATATACGAACAGTCAAATTATGGAATAATTTACTGTTCAAAACAAAACAAAATGCAAACAGTATTAATTATTTTTAAAATGCCATTGAGATTGAGCTCTATAATTTAGAATATTTGTATGATGAATGACTGTGCATTGCTTTTATGGACTATTATATATTCAATCATTTTAAAAACGTCATGATCATTTTGAGATGTATGGGGCATTTAATGGTCAAAGTGCATATATAGCCTCTGAAAAGATATGATATGTTGTATCTACGTTAAATAGTTTCAGTGATAAGAAGTGATTGGACCAATTTAAGAAATAATTTCGCCATTTCTCTCAACCCAGTGAGAACATTATAAAGACTACAAAAGGACAGCTTTCAATTTACCTTTGGTCGTGTTTAATTGATTGTAGGCTAGAATCAATGAGTGGAAGCATTAAAAGAAATCCAACTATAGATGTATATAGATACGCGAATAAACTGTTTCATAAGTAGATATATAGTTAAACTGACAGACAGACAGGTAGACAGACAACTAGACAAACACATATATAAAAGATAGACTGATAGATAGATATATAGATAGATAGATAGATATATGGGTAGATAGGTACGTAGGTAGATAGATCGATAGATAGATATATAAGCAGGTGGATAGATAGGTAGTTATGTAGGTAGATAATATATAGATAAATAGATAGATACATTGATATATAAATAGACAGATCGATAGATAGATATATACATATATAGATAGATATATACATACATAGTTAGATATTATATATACATATATATATATATATAAATATATATATATTTTTTTGATATATATATATATATATATATATATATATATATATATATATATATATATATATATATATATATATATATATATATATATATATATATATATATATATATATATATATATATATATAGATATAGAGAGAGAGAGAGAGAGAGAGAGAGAGAGAGAGAGAGAGAGAGAGAGAGAGAGAGAGAGAGAGAGAGAGAGAGAGAGAGAGAGAGAGAGAGAGAGAGAGATAGAGAGAGAGAGAGAGAGAGAGAGAGAGAGAGAGAGAGAGAGAGAGAGAGAGAGAGAGAGAGAGAGAGAGAGAGAGAGAGAGAGAGAGAGAGAGAGAGAGAGAGAGAGAGAGAGAGAGAGAGAGAGAGAGAGAGAGAGAGAGAGAGAGAGATAGGTAGATAGATAGATAGATGGTTGGCAGATTGACAGATAGATGAATAATATTACGGAACCATCCACAAATGTTGATGTCAAACTTAATAATATTATAAGAAATTGCATCTTGTTTTATGGATGCAAGGCTTCTTTGCACATCTTGCATACTCTTTGCACATTTTCTGGGGTCTTTTGTTTGGTTTGTTTTTTTCTCTTTCTTTATCAGTTTCTATTTAACCTTGTGTATGGGTTTAGATGCCCGAAATGATCTTTCTCCAAGCTGACCTGTCCTGACATTTTCTGTTTCCTTCCGTGAAAGTTAAATTTCTTTGCTTTAATGCCTCTTTTATAATATGTTCTTCACCCTTTCTCCGAGGTCTGCCGTTTGGTCTTTTACCTTGGAGTTTAGCACTGCATACTGATTTAGCTATTCTATTGTCAGTCATTCTGTTTACATGTCCAAACCATCTCAATTGATCTATTTCTATCTTACTTTTTATGCCATCTATTTGTTTTGATCTCTTTATTGTTGTGTTTCTGACTTTGTCTCTTTTAGTTTTCCTTACTACTCTTCTTAGATATTTCGTTTCTGTTGCTTGAACTCTACAGTGTTCTCTACTGTCTAAGGTCCAGATTTTGCTGCCATAGAGGACAGTAGGACAATAAACTAAATCCATAAATGCGATAAAAAAGAGGACTTAGGATACAACCCTGTCTTGCTCCTATAACTACATCAAATTCTGCAGATATGTTTCAGCTACTCTCACTGCACATGTTGGTTTATTGTAAAATCTTTTAAAGGCTTCTATTAAATGTTGCTCTACATTGTGTTCTTTTAAGGAATGGCTTAGTTCGTTCCTCCTCGCAGTGTCAAATGCCTTTTCTAAGTCAATAAAACACAGGTGCAAGTCAATGTTTCTCTGAAGGACGTTTTCTATTATTTCTATAAATGTAAATATGTGGTCTTGTACACTTCTTCCTGGTTTAAATTCACTCTGCTGCTCTTCAATCTGATCAACTACTCTTTTCCTTAGTCTTTCCAGTATCCTGCATACACTTTTCCTGGTACGCTAAGTAGTGATGTTTGAGCATTCCATAGTTGATCCTTTCTTGCATATTGGCATTCTTAATTTATCGTATTGCTCATGTTTTCGTCTTTCGCGTGCTCTTTATTGCCCCCCTCCAGAACAGCTTTTGATTTCCTTGATAGCTTTCTGAAGTCTTTGTCCAAACTCTTCCCATTGTTCCTGGTTTGCTTTCCTGACTCCTTATTTGACTATAGTTCTTTTATTCACGTAATCTATCCTATCCTCTGGTCTTTTTGTTTGCAAGTATTTCTTCCAGGCATCCTTCTTTTGTTTGACCTCAGTCTTGACATTCTCATTCCATCATGCGGTTCTTTTCATATCTCCTTTAATTTATTTCCTACCACAGCCCTCTTCAGTACAACCGAGGAGTGTTTTTTATACATTTGCCACATTTATTCTATTGTGCTATTATTCAAATCTATCTGCCTGACAAATCGTTTTAACCTAGATTGGTATATCTGTTTTTCTATTGGTTTATTTAGTTCCTCTATTTTGAGTTTAGTAGCTTTCTTCTCTTTCTCTTTCTGTTTGTTTTCTTCAGTTAGTAATCTCATTTTGGCAATCACTCGGTGGTGATCATTAAATATTTATGCTTCTTTGTTTACTCTTACATCCAACTTACTGTACAAAAGGGAGCTGCTAACTAGTATGTAGTCTATCATTGACTTTCCACACACATCATCATTTACTCATGTATATTTGTGGATACATTTATGAGGGAAAAAGGTGTGTGCTATTTCCCTGTTATTCTTTAGGCAAAAATCTATTAGTCTCTCTCCAATTGGAGAAGTTGTTGTCTCTTCTTCTTTACCTATTACTCCTCCTGGCGTTTCTATATTATTGTTGCCTACTTTAGCGTTTAAATCCCCTAAAACAAGTATTTCCTGTTTGTGTTTAAGATTCTCTGCAGCTATTTGTAAATGGTTTTCGAAGATATCTTATTCTTCTTTAATGGCGTCTATTATATTTATTTGTCTGAATAACTTTAGTTTTGGATAAGCAGGGGATTAACCCACTGTACCCTATGTAGATGGTGAGGCTGCCACCTTGAGGTCCCTATACCAGGCCTTGTTGTCTTCTGTCAGGGTTAACTCCCTTAACCTTTGTCAACCAAGGTCGCAAGGCAGCAGGTTTTTTCTGTCAAAGTTATCTCCCTTACCCTTCGGTCGGCCAATGCCTGCAAGGCAGCAGAGACTCGTGGAGGGCGAGATCGTCTACTCCCCGTACAGATGCTTACCTGTCCACTGGCCGGTGTTTTGTTTCTGTTTTTTTTCTATTTATCTATTTATTTGTTTCTTCTTTCTTTCTTTTCATGTATTCTTCTCTGCCCCCCTTCCCCCTCCCCCTCCCCCTCCATCCCCATCCCCCCGCCCTGTCCACCCACCCCAATTCACGTCCCATAATATTGTTTCCATCGCGATCCAGCTTCCACACATTGTACTTGGACTACTCGACGGAGGATTTCGTGATGATGGAAAGCACACACCAGAAGTACCAGACACTCTACGATGGTTACTCCACTCACATTGCCAAAGTCAATAAGGCCAGTTTGATTTTCTTCGTTTTCCTCGCATCCACAGCAAATGTGATCTCGGGGTTTTTTGGTAGGATTTAAAAAAAATATATATATATTCTAAGACTGCCTTGTAAACAGTTAAAAGATCGGTATGCTGGGGTATGCACACGGCACCTCCTTTCTACCCCACGTCTCCGACGGAACCAGGTCTCGATCATCCACGTGCATGAGTATTATATAATAATATTATCTCTAGTATATCAAATGGCACTGTTTGGACGAATATCATAATATCTCTGGTATCTCAAATGACATGGTTTGGACGAATATTATAATATCTCTAGTATCTCAAATGACATGGTTTGGACTGATATTATAATATCTCTAGTATCTCAAATGACATGGTTTGGACTGATATTATAATATCTCTAATATCTCAAATGACATGGTTTGGACTGATATTATAATATCTCTAATATCTCAAATGACATGGTTTTGACTGATATTATAATATCTCTAATATCTCAAATGACATGGTTTTGACTGATATTATAATATCTCTAATATCTCAAATGACATGGGTTTGACTGATATTATAATATCTCTAATGACATGGTTTTGACTGATATTATAATATCTCAAATGACATGGTTTGGACTAATATTATAATATCTCTAATATCTCAAATGACATGGTTTTTGACTATGGTTTGGATAATATTATAATATCTCTAATGTCTCAACTGACATGGTTTGGACTAATATTATAATATCTCTGGTATCTCAAATGACATGGTTTGGACTAATATTATAATATCTCTAATATCTCAAATGACATTTTGACTGATATTATAATATCTCTAATATCTCAAATGACATGGTTTGGACTGATATTATAATATCTCTAATATCTCAAATGACATGGTTTGGACTAATATTATAATATCTCTGGTATCTCAAATGACATGGTTTGGACTAATATTATAATATCTCTAATATCTCAAATGACATGGTTTGGACTAATATTATAATATCTCTAATATCTCAAATGACATGGTTTGGACTAATATTATAATATCTCTAATATCTCAAATGACATGGTTTGGACTAATATTATAATATCTCTAATATCTCAACTGACATGGTTTGGACTAATATTATAATATCTCTAATATCTCAACTGACATGGTTTGGACTAATATTATAATATCTCTAATATCTCAACTGACATGGTTTGGACTAATATTATAATATCTCTAATATCTCAAATGACATGGTTTGGACTAATATTATAATATCTCTAATATCTCAAATGACATGGTTTGGACTAATATTATAATATCTCTAATATCTCAACTGACATGGTTTGGACTAATATTATAATATCTCTAATATCTCAACTGACATGGTTTGGACTAATATTATAATATCTCTAATATCTCAACTGACATGGTTTGGACTAATATTATAATATCTCTAATATCTCAAATGACATGGTTTGGACTAATATTATAATATCTCTAATATCTCAAATGACATGGTTTGGACTAATATTATAATATCTCTAATATCTCAAATGACATGGTTTGACTAATATTATAATATCTCTAATATCTCAAATGACATGGTTTGGACTAATATTATAATATCTCTAATATCTCAAATGACATGGTTTGGACTAATATTATAATATCTCTAATATCTCAAATGACATGGTTTGGACTAATATTATAATATCTCTAATCTCAAATGACATGGTTTGGACTAATATTATAATATCTCAAATGACATGGTTTTGACTGATATTATAATATCTCCATGGTTTTGACTGAATATAATATCTCAAATGACATGGTTTTGACTGATATTATAATATCTCAACTACATGGTTTTGATCTCAAATGACATGGTTTTGACTGATATTATAATATCTCTAATATCTCAAATGACATGGTTTTGACTGATATTATAATATCTCTAATATCTCAAATGACATGGTTTGGATTATATTATAATATCTAATATCTCAAATGACATGGTTTGGACTGATATTATAATATCTCTAATATCTCAAATGACATGGTTTGGACTGATATTATAATATCTCTAATATCTCAAATGACATGGTTTGGACTGATATTATAATATCTCTAATATCTCAAATGACATGGTTTTGACTGATATTATACTATCTCTGGTATCTCAAATGACATGGTTTTGACTGATATTATAATATCTCTAGTATCTCAAATGACATGGTTTTGACTGATATTATAATATCTCTAATATCTCAAATGACATGGTTTTGACTGATATTATAATATCTCTAATATCTCAAATGACATGGTTTTGACTGATATTATAATATCTCTAATATCTCAAATGACATGGTTTTGACTGATAGTATAATATCTCTAATATCTCAAATGACATGGTTTTGACTGATATTATAATATCTCTGGTATCTCAAATGACATGGTTTTGACTGATATTATAATATCTCAAATGACATGGTTTTGACTGATATTATAGTATCTCTAATATCTCAAATGACATGGTTTGGACTGATATTATAATATCTCTGGTATCTCAAATGATACTGATATTCGCGATACTATGTACACTTGTAAAAACTAAAATGTCTGGTCACATGGTGGTAACTATTATGTGATAATACTTCTGGTGTATCACACGACACCGTTTAAAGGAATGTTATGTAGTACCTCTGGTATCTCATTCAATCGATAGAGGTTGATTTTGTTTGTTGGTTTCATTGGAATTTACCCCATCTATCTGTATGTGGTGATCTCAGTATGAAGCAAGAGGAAACCGCATAATGAACAAAGAGGGAAAGGAAAGAAAGATGTTGAATCTACTACGACCAGCCACCCACCAACGACCCACAGCTTATAGAGACCCACAAACTAGGCTTTAATCCTTGAATTTGATCTTGCAGTACATTTTTTACACCTTAAATCTGGTTTTAACCTGGAAACTTCCAGGTAATATTTCTGATTCTGATTCTGATTCTTGGCTACATTCCCTCATTGCAGAGGGCAGTCCTCCGCCACATCCCTCTGTGCTTGTTTGTCTCTTACTTGCATTTGTTGGCCGTAGTGGCCCTCTGTAATGCTGGCGTATCGTCTCTCCGTTTGTATCTGGGTCTTATTTCAGACAAGCATGTTACAGCCCGGGGTGATACCGAGTACCATTGTTAGATGGGGGTCATATTTCCATACTGAGCTTAAAGAGGTAGGCGGGAACGTTATCTTTCACATTTTGAACATTTTATAAAACCGATTAAAATAATCGGCTTAGATGAAGGAAAAATCTACTCAAAGTCGCGGAAACCATGATGTTTTCAATAATTAAGCATCAGTTTTGGTAGAAAACTTCCTGGAATGAAAACGATCTTGGGATCATTTAGAACATACATGCAAAATAAGATTACTCTTAGTGGCCTGGTCACAAAGCGTTTGGCGTGCAAAGAAAGTCAGAAATGATATGATATAATTTATATATATATATATAGCCTCTTCTCGGTTGTCATCCTGTACTTCTTATTGTCCACCGACGGTCTCCTAAACGAGTAATAATATGCCCTCTTAAAACGAACATGATAGAAGCAGGATGGGTCAAAGGTCACGATGAAATTAGGGAAATAATACTTGGTTATGGTCACTGTAGATTGAATCTTTCTTCTTATTTTGATATTTTAGGAGATTGCGCAACCATAATCGCATTTTCTTCAATGGGAGGGATGTACCCATTTGCACCTGGGTAGAGTGGGGGTGAGGGGGATGCGTGTTAAGTATTTTTTTTCCCCAAGGAACACACCGTCTGACCTGGCTTTGCTAGGATTTGAACTCGGGACCTTATAATCCCCAGTCTGGCAGCCTATCTGCTCGGTCACCGATGCCACTTTTCTATGTGAGGGATGTTGGGAGGGTTGGGCGGGGGGGGGGGGGGGGGGGGGAGGGGGAGCTGTCTTCCTTAATCACCATTCCTAATTGGTCTTTAATCCAAGAACGAAGACAATAATTTAGGATCTTATTTTGAAGCTTTGCAAATCTCAATCTTTCATATGTGGAACATTAAAATTAAATCAAATCCTGTCATCTTTGGCTTCTGCTCATTAAGACTATATGCGCTTTCACATTCTCTATGATCTAGCTGATTCCAGATTAATAATCTGTGTGTGTGTGTGTGTGTGTGTGTGACTGACTCGTTTTGTCTATCTGTCTGCCTATCTGTTTGTCAGTTCCACACACACACAAACACACATACAGACACACAACATTTCTTTTCCTCCTCCTCCTCTCTCTCTCTCTCTCTCTCTCTCTCTCTCTCTCTCTCTCTCTCTCTCTCTCTCTCTCTCTCTCTCTCTCTCTCTCTCTCTCTCTCTCTCTCTCTCTCTCTCTCTCTCTCTCTCTCTCAAATCTCTCTCTTTCTCTCTCTCTCCTCTATCTCTCACAATCTCATCTCCCTTCTCTATCTCTTATTATTCTACATTTTTGTTACAATTTAGAAATAATTCTTTTTTCGTAAAGAATATATTTTTAACTGTTTTTGACGTAATAACTTGCTTAGTTTCCCAAAGCATGCCTGTCAATTATGTGTGTTTGCCATTAAATCAGGAGATTAATGTTTGCCATGTTATTACCAAGCAGTCAATTACAAATCTTCTAGAAAAGGAGGGAGGGTAAAAAAAAATTTTGGTTGAAGTTTTATTCGTAGTTGTTGTTTTTTGAGGTTTGTTTGTTTGTGTGGGGTTTGTTTTGTTGTTGTTTTGATGGGGTTTTTTGTGTTTGTTTAGGGGTGGGGGGGGTTGTCATTTTAGAAATTCATCAGGCCTATCTGTTCATATTTCTGAAATGGCATAATTTCAAGTTTGTATTTGTAATCATTTCATAATCAAATATTTTCTAAATCTCTATTTTGATTTACTGTTGTCAGGACTGTGAGCATGATGTAACTGGGAGAAACTCACAAATAAAAACATGAATTAGATTGTATTGAAGTCCCATAGAGGTGAGAACTAGACAAACAAGATAAACAATGGGGCGGGGGGGGGCGGGGGGTATTGAGCTCAGGACACAGTCGAATCCGATCCGTGACCACTCTGGCGATTGTCATTTGAAGTGCCATAATTACAGCTCTATCCAAACATATATCGTTCTTTCCTAGCTGAGAAATCTCATCGATTGTCATTTGAAGTGCTATAGCAGCTCGAAACATCTATCGCTCCAGCTGAGAAATCTCTGGCAAGTATCATTTGAATTGCTATAGCAGCTCTATCCAAATAGATCGTTCAATCATAGTGACCGTAGTGTCATTACGTAATAGCAGCTCTATCCAAACATATATCGTTCTTTCCTAGCTGAGAAATCTCTGGCGATTGTCATTTGAAGTGCTATGCAGCTCTATCGACACATACGTCGTGTCCACTCGGCATCGTTCTTTCCTATTGAGAAATCTCTGTCGATTGTATCGAAGTGCTATAGCAGCTCTATCCAAACATTATTCGTTCTTTCCTAGCTCGAAATCTCTGGCGATTGTCATTTGTGTCCAGCTCTATCCAAACATATATCGTCGTGTCCACTCTAGAAATCTCTGGCGATTGTCGTGTCCACTCTATCCAAACATATATCGTCGTTTCCACTCTAAATCGACATTGTCATTTGTCGTGTCCAGCTCTATCCAAACATATATCGTTCTTTCCTCTGATCTCTGACGATTGTCATTTGAAGTGTCCAGCAGCTCTATCCAAACATATCGTTCTTTCCACTCTATCGATTGTCATTTGTCGTGTCCAGCTCTATCGAAACATATATCGTGTCCACTCTATCGACAATCTCGTGGCCATTGTCATTTGAAGTGTGTCCACTCTATCGAAACATATCGTTCTTTCCTAGCTGAGAAATCTCTGGCGATTGTCATTTTGAAGTATATAGCAGCTCTATCCAAACATATATCGTTCTTTCCTAGCTGAGAAATCTCTGGCGATTGTCATTTGAAGTGCTATAGCAGCTCTATCCAAACATATATCGTTCTTTCCTAGCTGAGAAATCTCTGGCGATTGTCATTTGAAGTGCTATAGCAGCTCTATCCAAACATATATCGTTCTTTCTAGCTGAGAAATCTCTGGCGATTGTCATTTGAAATGCTATAGCAGCTCTATCCAAACATATATCGTTCTTTCCTAGCTGAGAAATCTCTGGCGATTGTCATTTGAAGTGCAGCTCTATCCAAACATATATCGTTCTTTCCTATCTCTGGCGATTGTCATTTGAAGTGCTATAGCAGCTCTATCCAAACATATATCGTTCTTTCCTAGCTGAGAAATCTCTGGCGATTGTCATTTGAAGTGCTATAGCAGCTCTATCCAAACATATATCGTTCTTTCCTAGCTGAGAAATCTCTGGCGATTGTCATTTGAAGTGCTATAGCAGCTCTATCCAAACATATATCGTTCTTTCCTAGCTGAGAAATCTCTGGCGATTGTCATTTGAAGTGCTATAGCAGCTCTATCCAAACATATATCGTTCTTTCCTAGCTGAGAAATCTCTGGCGATTGTCATTTGAAGTGCTATAGCAGCTCTATCCAAACATATATCGTTCTTTCCTAGCTGAGAAATCTCTGGCGATTGTCATTTGAAGTGCTATAGCAGCTCTATCCAAACATATATCGTTCTTTCCTAGCTGAGAAATCTCTGGCGATTGTCATTTGAAGTGCTATAGCAGCTCTATCCAAACATATATCGTTCTTTCCTAGCTGAGAAATCTCTGGCGATTGTCATTTGAAGTGCTATAGCAGCTCTATCCAAACATATATCGTTCTTTCCTAGCTGAGAAATCTCTGGCGATTGTCATTTGAAGTGCTATAGCAGCTCTATCCAAACATATATCGTTCTTTCCTAGCTGAGAAATCTCTGGCGATTGTCATTTGAAGTGCTATAGCAGCTCTATCCAAACATATATCGTTCTTTCCTAGCTGAGAAATCTCTGTTGTCATTTGAAGTGCTATAGCAGCTCTATCCAAACATATCGTTCTTTCCTAGCTGAGAAATCTCTGGCGATTGTCATTTGAAGTGCTATAGCAGCTCTATCCAAACATATATCGTTCTTTCCTAGCTGAGAAATCTCTGGCGATTGTCATTTGAAGTGCTATAGCAGCTCTATCCAAACATATATCGTTCTTTCCTAGCTGAGAAATCTCTGGCGATTGTCATTTGAAGTGCTATAGCAGCTCTATCCAAACATATATCGTTCTTTCCTAGCTGAGAAATCTCTGGCGATTGTCATTTGAAGTGCTATAGCAGCTCTATCCAAACATATATCGTTCTTTCTAGCTGAGAAATCTCTGGCGATTGTCATTTGAAGTGCTATAGCAGCTCTATCCAAACATATATCGTTCTTTCCTAGCTGAGAAATCTCTGGCGATTGTCATTTGAAGTGCTATAGCAGCTCTATCCAAACATATATCGTTCTTTCCTAGCTGAGAAATCTCTGGCGATTGTCATTTGAAGTGCTATAGCAGCTCTATCCAAACATATATCGTTCTTTCCTAGCTGAGAAATCTCTGGCGATTGTCATTTGAAGTGCTATAGCAGCTCTATCCAAACATATATCGTTCTTTCCTAGCTGAGAAATCTCTGGCGATTGTCATTTGAAGTGCTATAGCAGCTCTATCCAAACATATATCGTTCTTTCCTAGCTGAGAAATCTCTGGCGATTGTCATTTGAAGTGCTATAGCAGCTCTATCCAAACATATATCGTTCTTTCCTAGCTGAGAAATCTCTGGCGATTGTCATTTGAAGTGCTATAGCAGCTCTATCCAAACATATATCGTTCTTTCCTAGCTGAGAAATCTCTGGCGATTGTCATTTGAAGTGCTATAGCAGCTCTATCCAAACATATATCGTTCTTTCCTAGCTGAGAAATCTCTGGCGATTGTCATTTGAAGTGCTATAGCAGCTCTATCCAAACATATATCGTTCTTTCCTAGCTGAGAAATCTCTGGCGATTGTCATTTGAAGTGCTATAGCAGCTCTATCCAAACATATATCGTTCTTTCCCTAGCTGAGAAATCTCTGGCGATTGTCATTTGAAGTGCTATAGCAGCTCTATCCAAACATATATCGTTCTTTCCTAAGAAATCTCTGGCGATTGTCATTTGAAGTGCTATAGCAGCTCTATCCAAACATATATCGTTCTTTCCTAGCTGAGAAATCTCTGGCGATTGTCATTTGAAGTGCTATAGCAGCTCTATCCAAACATATATCGTTCTTTCCTAGCTGAGAAATCTCTGGCGATTGTCATTTGAAGTGCTATAGCAGCTCTATCCAAACATATATCGTTCTTTCCTAGCTGAGAAATCTCTGGCGATTGTCATTTGAAGTGCTATAGCAGCTCTATCCAAACATATATCGTTCTTTCCTAGCTGAGAAATCTCTGGCGATTGTCATTTGAAGTGCTATAGCAGCTCTATCCAAACATATATCGTTCTTTCCTAGCTGAGAAATCTCTGGCGATTGTCATTTGAAGTGCTATAGCAGCTCTATCCAAACATATATCGTTCTTTCCTAGCTGAGAAATCTCTGGCGATTGTCATTTGAAGTGCTATAGCAGCTCTATCCAAACATATATCGTTCTTTCCTAGCTGATAAATCTCTGGCGATTGTCATTTGAAGTGCTATAGCAGCTCTATCCAAACATATATCGTTCTTTCCTAGCTGAGAAATCTCTGGCGATTGTCATTTGAAGTGCTATAGCAGCTCTATCCAAACATATATCGTTCTTTCCTAGCTGAGAAATCTCTGGCGATTGTCATTTGAAGTGCTATAGCAGCTCTATCCAAACATATATCGTTCTTTCCTAGCTGAGAAATCTCTGGCGATTGTCATTTGAAGTGCTATAGCAGCTCTATCCAAACATATATCGTTCTTTCCTAGCTGAGAAATCTCTGGCGATTGTCATTTGAAGTGCTATAGCAGCTCTATCCAAACATATATCGTTCTTTCTAGCTGAGAAATCTCTGGCGATTGTCATTTGAAGTGCTATAGCAGCTCTATCCAAACATATATCGTTCTTTCCTAGCTGAGAAATCTCTGGCGATTGTCATTTGAAGTGCTATAGCAGCTCTATCCAAACATATATCGTTCTTTCGTGGCTGGGAAATCTCTGGCGATTGTCATTTGAAGTGCTATAGCAGCTCTATCCAAACATATATCGTTCTTTCCTAGCTGAGAAATCTCTGGCGATTGTCATTTGAAGTGCTATAGCAGCTCTATCCAAACATATATCGTTCTTTCCTAGCTGAGAAATCTCTGGCGATTGTCATTTGAAGTGCTATAGCAGCTCTATCCAAACATTATCGTTCTTTCCTAGCTGAGAAATCTCTGGCGATTGTCATTTGAAGTGCTATAGCAGCTCTATCCAAACATATATCGTTCTTTCCTAGCTGAGAAATCTCTGGCGATTGTCATTTGAAGTGCTATAGCAGCTCTATCCAAACATATATCGTTCTTTCCTGGCTGAGAAATCTCTGGCGATTGTCATTTGAAGTGCTATAGCAGCTCTATCCAAACATATATCGTTCTTTTCCGTGGCTGGGAAATCTCTGGCGATTGTCATTTGAAGTGCTATAGCAGCTCTATCCAAACATATATCGTTCTTTCCTAGCTGAGAAACCTCTGGCGATTGTCATTTGAAGTGCTATAGCAGCTCTATCCAAACATATATCGTTCTTTCCTAGCTGAGAAATCTCTGGCGATTGTCATTTGAAGTGCTATAGCAGCTCTATCCAAACATATATCGTTCTTTCCTAGCTGAGAAATCTCTGGCGATTGTCATTTGAAGTGCTATAGCAGCTCTATCCAAACATATATCGTTCTTTCCTAGCTGAGAAATCTCTGGCGATTGTCATTTGAAGTGCTATAGCAGCTCTATCCAAACATATATCGTTCTTTCCTAGCTGAGAAATCTCTGGCGATTGTCATTTGAAGTGCTATAGCAGCTCAATCCAAACATATATCGTTCTTTCGTGGCTGGGAAATCTCTGGCGATTGTCATTTGAAGTGCTATAGCAGCTCTATCGACACATGTGGTGTTCTTTCTGGCTGAGAAATCTCTGGCGATTATCATTTGAAGGGTCGTATCAGCTCTATCGACACATTTGGCGTTCTTTCCTAGCTGAGAAATCTCTAATGATTGTCATTTGAAGGGTCGTATCAGCTCTATCGACACATTTGGCGTTCTTTCCTAGCTGAGAAATCTCTAATGATTATCATTTGAAGGGTCGTATCAGCTCTATCGACACATTTGGCGTTCTTTCCTAGCTGAGAAATCTCTAATGATTATCATTTGAAGGGTCGTATCAGCTCTATCGACACATTTGGCGTTCTTTCCTAGCTGAGAAATCTCTAATGATTATCATTTGAAGGGTCGTATCAGCTCTGTCGACACATTTGGCGTTCTTTCCTAGCTGAGAAATCTCTAATGATTATCATTTGAAGGGTCGTATCAGCTCTATCGACACATTTGGCGTTCTTTCCTAGCTGAGAAATCTCTAATGATTATAATTTGAAGGGTCGTATCAGCTCTATCGACACATTTGGCGTTCTTTCCTAGCTGAGAAATCTCTAATGATTATCATTTGAAGGGTCGTATCAGCTCTATCGACACATTTGGCGTTCTTTCCTAGCTGAGAAATCTCTGGCGATTATCATTTGAAGGGTCGTATCAGCTCTATCGACATATTTGGCGTTCTTGCCTAGCTGAGAAATCTCTAATGATTATCATTTGAAGTGCCGTATACACTGACGACGGGGTAGACTCAGCTTTCACACACCAGGTTGCTATGAGTTGATTAGCTGTGATGGATAGTGTTTTACGTGTGATTATTCACTCATCCTTTTCTTCACGTACTAAGTGTGTACTAGCTATCGGTTGTCTGCCTGAAATTCTCGCCCCAGGCGCCTCAATTACGTTAAAATTCACGTGTAACTGTACATTTGAAACAATAACAATCACATCAACCACAACAGTAGCGCCAAGATTCATGCATCAGTACCTTGTATCATTCATAAAAATGAAATTACATGTACGAGGAAATGGAACAAAAAAAAACATCAACCAAGTTAAAAATATGTTTTACGTAAATGGTATAATAAAAGGAAGCAAATAAAAATTTAAAATGATTCATTTTTAAAACGTTATTACGCCTTCTTCTTACAGAACTGAAATTTTGCAACAAAAATGAAAAAAACAACACAAGCAGAATAACAATACAATATTATAATATGAATAAGAGATTTACGCAAAACAAATCCTGTATATTTTAATATCTCTCCCCTCCCCCTCTCTCTTTATATATATATATATATATATATATATATATATATATATATATATATATATATATATATATATATATATATATATATATATATATATATATATATATATATATATAACATAATATATATATATATATATATATTTATATATATATATATATATATATATATATATATATATATATATATATATATATATATATATATATATATATATATATATATATATATATATTGTTGCGTTTTTGAAATATATAAACCTGTATGGTAATGGAAATCAAAATCAGATATGGAACATTTGGAATCGGCTATGAAACACTTTTTTGTTTTCACGTTACGAGAATGGCGCATTCCGTTTACGTCACCAAGCCTTTTCAAGTGTTGCAAAATGGGAGACATGTAAGAGTCAAACCCAGACTGTACGAGACAGAATGAAACATTATTCATCATCTCACCTCAAACAAGAGAAATAACCTTGAGTATTCATCCCCTGCAAAGAACTCTAAGATCAGTAGCAAAAGCAACAAAATAAGTAGCAACAACAACAGTAAGCATCCTTGAATCAAAATACTTTTTATCATTAAGTTTTTAAGCGTTATTTCAAAGCATGTTATTCAATAAACAGCTAAATGTAGAAAAACTGTACTTATGTTATACAAGCAAGTTACACCCTGAGGCAATGTGTCGCCCTCTCAACCAAAAGGTAGTGGATGCGAACCCTGGCAACATCGAGCAAAAAGCTACCACCCCCTCCTGGTATGTACCTATGTATCTATCTATCTAACTAACCATGTATCTGTCTGTCTGTCTGTCTGTCTGTCTATCTATCTATCTATCTATCTATATATCTATGACCTTATCTCCCAATCTTTCTTTTATATATAATATAAAGATAGATAGATAGCAAACTAGATGGCTATATGACTATAATATTATTTATTGTCTAGCCTCACGATTTATTTAGTGTCAAGTTGTTTATTTCTTGTCATCACTAGACCAAACATTACCTCAAGTACTACATCATCCCAAATGCCTATGTGTTCACACCGTCCGTATCAGATGGCCTGATAGTCACAACAGCCCTTGGACCAACCCATCAGCTCCAATTAAGCATAGCGAACAACACGGTGAGTAGTCTAATATTGACATTGATATTCGAGTAGAACTTCTTCTCCTTGGGAAGATACTACGTGGATATCAGATTTCCTCTAGTCTCTGCCACTAGGTGGACATCCAAAGTGTCTATTTTTTACCCTAGTCTGTGCGAGCTAAGTAGATATCCAAGATCCAAGTACATCCAAAATCCAAGTGACTACAGCAGTCTGTGTTTAGAGGTAGAAGACATCCAAAAATACAAGTGACTACACAGTCTGTGTTTAGAGGTAGAAGACATCCAAAGTGACTACACAGTCTGTGTTTAGAGGTAGAAGACATCCAAAATACAAGTGACTACTCAGTCTGTGTTTAGAGGTAGAAGACATCCAAAATACAAGTGACTACGCAGTCTGTGTTTAGAGGTAGAAGACATCCAAAATACAAGTGACTACGCAGTCTGTGTTTAGAGGTAGAAGACATCCAAAATCCAAGTGACTACGCAGTCTGTGTTTAGAGGTAGAAGACATCCAAAATCCAACTACGCAGTCTGAGGGTAGAAGACATCTCAAGTGACAGTCTGTGTTTAGGGGTAGAAGACATCCAAAATCCAAGTGACTACTCAGTCTGTGCTTAGAGGTAGAAGACATCCAAAAAAATCCAAGTGACTACTCAGTCTGTGCTTAGAGGTAGAAGACATCCAAAATCCAAGTGACTACTCAGTCTGTGTTTAGAGGACTAGTCTGTGCTTAAGAAGACATCCAAAATCCAAGTGACTACTCAGTCTGTGCTTAGAGGTAGAAGACATCCAAAATCCAAGTGACTACGCAGTCTGTGTTTAGGGGTAGAAGACATCCAAAATCCAAGTGACTACTCAGTCTGTGCTTAGAGGTAGAAGACATCCAAAAAGTATATTCGTGATCGCATCACCCAAATGTAAGGGATGGAGTGGGGCGTGGGTTAATTAGTACAAAATAGTTCTCTTCGGGCGTCTGGTCACTCAGCGAAAGGGCAGTTTTCAGTTGGCGTTGTTTTTTGGACCGCGTGCCAAGACTAGTGAATTCAGCCACACAGACAGAGTTTTTTTCCCTCTCTCTTTTCTTTCTTGTTAAGTTACTTGACTTACCATTGTACCCCGGGTGGGGCATAGGTCGCCAATGAGGTTTCTCTTTTCCACTCTGTCTTGTGCCACCATCTCTGTCTCGTTCCAGGAAAGGTCCAGCTGCCGAGCTTCCTACAGGGTTGAACTCTTCCATGTTGTCTTTGGTCTCCCTCGACCTCTGTTCCCTTGTGGGTTCCACTTTAAGGCTTGCCGCGTTATGTTCCCTGTGTGTGTACAATGTATTTAGGCGATAGTTACTTGGGATGAAATGTTTTAGGTTAGTGTTAAAAATCATTTAACTATTCGGTGCCAGCTGGTACTAGATCTACATGTATTAGTATGAGAAGTACAAATATAATATATTTGTAAGAGGTTTTTTGTCGATGTAAATTACATCATTATTATGTAGATCTACCAGAACCGAGGAAAAGTTAATTCTGACAGTACAATGTGGGCACACTGCATGTGAAAAGACTACTACATATACCTGTAAGCATAGTTAACTGTATTACAATGTGGGCACACTGCATGTGAAAAGGCTACTGGTATAGTTAACTGTAATACAATGCAGTAGATAAGTAGGGAGTCCTGACAACACACGACACATATTATACGTCAGGCTGGGTTCCATAAGCCCATGATTACGTAGAATGAGAGAGCAGTTGTGCATTGCGCGCATGCGGTGATGACGCCACAGCTGGACGCTGTCTAAGCTATTATAAGATGAACACTCAGGAAGTGGTGACATAGTATGCATTGATTTCTCCGTGGTCACAGAGAATATGGGGAGATCTGGGTGTCCATGCAGTTT
>JAXRKP010002253.1:20000-35000 GCA_037039925.1 Doris montereyensis | reverse complement strand
TGTCGCTTTTACTTAGTGTCAAAGGACGGATGTGATGGGGCCGAATTGTAACATATGTAAGGAAATTAAGTGTCGCTTTTACTTTTTAAAGGACGGATTATATGTCGTTTTTACTTATTGTCAAAGGACGGATGTGACGGGGCCGAATTGTAACATATGTAAGGAAATTAAGTGTCGTTTTTACTTAGTGTCAAAGGACGGATGTGACGGGGCCGAATTGTAACATATGTAAGGAACATATAATATAGTATATCATTAAGAAAAAATGACTTCATTTCACTAGGGGCGAAAAGGGCGGATATGACGGGGCCGAGTTGTCAAATAATAGATCTATATTATGAAAGAAATAACTGTGGTTTTTACTTGCATGTCAAGGGGGCGAATGGCATAGGGATTTAGACGGAGAGAACTAGAAAGAGGAATAAAATACAGGGTAGACGACTGGGTGAGAGATAGAGAAGGTGACACAAGACAGAGATCTTTGGAGAGGTATTGTAGATAGTCTATGCCTCATGATGGGGCAGAATAGAATAGAAAAATAAGAATAGAATAGAATAGAAAATAATAGAATAGAATAGAATAGAATAGAATAGAATAGAATAGAATAGAATAAATAGAATAGAATAGAAAAGAATAGAATAGAATAGAATAGAATAGAATAGAATAAATAGAATAGAATAGAATAGAATAGAATAGAATAGAATAGAATAGAATAGAATAGAATAGAATAGAATAGAATAGAATAGAATAGAATAGAATAGAATAGAATAGAATAGAATAGAATAGAATAGAATAGAATAGAATAGAATAGAATAGAATAGAATAATAGAATAGAATAGAATAGAATAGAATAGAATAGAATAGAATAGAATAGAATAGAATAGAATAGAATAGAATAGAATAGAATAGAATATAGAATAGAATAGAATAGAATAGAATAGAATAGAATAGAATAGAATAGAATAGAATAGAATAGAATAGAATAGAATAGAATAGAATAGAATAGAATAGAATAGAATAGAATAGAATAGAATAGAATAGAATAGAATAGAAAAGAATAGAATAGAATAGAATAGAATAGAATAGAATAGAATAGAATAGAATAGAATAGAATAGAATAGAATAGAATAGAATAGAATAGAATAGAATAGAATAAAATAGAATAGAAAAGAATAGAACAGAATAGAATAGAATAGAATAGAATAGAATAGAATAGAATAGAATAGAATAGGAGAATAGAATAGAATAGAATAGAATAGAATAGAATAGAATAGAATAGAATAGCATAGAATAGAATAGAATAGAATAGAATAGAATAGAATAGAATAGAATAGAATAGAATAGAATAGAATAGAATAGAATAGAATAGAATAGAATAGAATAGAATAGAATAGAATAGCATAGAATCCCATTTGTCTGTAAAAGAGAAACCTGGTATGGACAAAGTGAGATCACAACATAATGTGGTGGAAGTTTTTAAGTCCATTGAAAATGTTCATGGAGTTTAGATTTAAATCATAAATTTTGTATTTGTTCAGGGGATCCCCCGCCCCCTCTAAATGTTTTAGTTCGCTCAAGTTTTTCAATTATTACCAGAAAATACACCCCCACCACCCCCCCACCCACCCCACCCCCTCACCCCCACACAGTAACTAATCAAGGAATGATAAAATTGATTTTGCAAAAATTAATCCCTATTGCTTGCTTGACCTTTCTTGTTTCATTCAGCCTACAACAGCTGTGATTTCCATTAACGGCAATTGTAGCAAGTTTGCGACGTGCTACATGGGTCCTAGCGGTGCGTTGTGTCGGTGCCAGAAAGGCTACGTTGGAGACGGTTACACCTGCACTGCCGTCTGCTCCACTCTCTACTATGGCGGATGCCATGCAAACGCCACATGCACAATGCGGGTGGGTGGTTTGTTGAAGCCTAATGTTATGACTGTCGACTTGATGTTATATAGATATCTAGATCTAATCTAAATACGATTGGTTTTTATGACGAAACACTTTCATGTCAAAGATTTTCACTCTCTGTGTTAGTTTTTTTGTTGTTGAAGCATCAAGTAGCCAGAAGTTTGCTACTGACCTTGCAACTCGACCCAGCCACGTCATTGTTACATGATATTGATTTGATTTGTTTTATGAGCACTGGTAAGGACATAATAAATATATGCCCTTATATGCAGCGCTTAATAGGACACTGAAACACGTAGGGAAACTCATAAATGATGTAGAGCCGGAGAACTTTGACGATCTGTATGAGATTCAATGCAAGATTAAACTCAGGAGTATACTTAAAGACAATACCCACCCTCTTTACTCCATACCCAAAACAAGTAATAGAAGCGGTCGACTTAAAATCCCGCACTGAGAGATATTTTAGATTTTTTCTTCCAAGTGCCATACAAAAGTTTGACCATACCTTACTTTGAAAGCACAATGGCATTTTGCTCACAATGTTTCAGAAATGTAAATTGATAGATGGTGAATGAATGATTTATGATAAGTTAATGAATGTGTATGAAGCTAAACTGATTCATCTATAATTATTTTTTTTTTTGGTCATTTTTCTTTTTCTTTTCTTTTTTCTTTTTTTTTTTTTTTCTTTTTATGTATGTTGTTTCACCGCGCTATTTATTTACCCACCTTTGAATCTTTGTATACTTCTCCTAAAATCTAAACATTTATTGATTAACTTAAGTTAAATTTGTTTTAAATTTAAATGCATTGACGTATTCTATTATTTTTCAAACGGAAATTGTCATAACACAAGTATAATTTCCTTTTTTAAGGATCAATAAAGATGATTGAATTGAATTGAATAAATGCCCTGATATGCAGCACTAGTAAGAACATAATAAATATATGCCCTGATATGCATACCTGGACTTTGTGAGTTATCTGTACTGCGTACAGTCAATTGGAATAAAAATGGTATTAATCTGGGGTCCCGGATGTTATGGCTGGGTTAAAGGCAAAGGTTCACGTGGCTTTACATTCTTTTCAGTGCGCACACACGCCCTCACTTCGCCCCTAGTCATTACCGTACCACCACCTTTACTAATGTGTGGTGGCAGTGGTCGAACGGTTAAGCTGCTGGACTTGGGATCATGAGGTCCAGGGTTTAAATCCTAGCAAAGCTAGTTACGAGGTACTTAACACATTTTCACCACGCGATCCAGGTACAAATTGGTACAAGCACTAAGTTTAGAGTGAAAACGTCTGCGTCAAACTAGCCTCCTGTGCAGAATGTTAATATTATCATCTGCTCGGCTTCACGCTATAGAAACCGGGATAAGCTCCAGCTTTATGGGTTGTAGTGGTCTTGAAAGAATGTTGCTTCACCTTTATTCAAACAGTTTCAATCTCCGGGGAAAAAATATTTCTCTGGATTTAAATATGTGAAATTTGCTTAATCGACAATTTTATATCTTCTTATTGTCTCTCTTTCTTTCATTCATTTTTTGTTCTTTCTTTCTTTTTTTCAGGGTGGCGGTATGACACCAGATCAGAACTCACCAGATTCCTTCCACTGCGTGTGTGACAATGGTTACTATGGCAACGGCACCTGGTGCTCTAAAGTGGTTGACTTGTGTGTGACGCACAACGGCGGATGTGACGTAGGCAGGGCGGTCTGCTACTTTCAAGCACCTGATGTCAGGGACATGTATCCGGGCATTGTGACCTGTGACTGCCATGAGGGCTTTGTAGGTGACGGCAAGAGGTGCAACAAGGACATGCTAGACGCCTTGTCCAGGATGGCGGAGCTGAATTACTTTTACAAGGCATGTGAACTAGGTTATTAGAGCTGGCTTGATCAAGAGAGAGAGAGAGAGAGAGAGAGAGAGAGAGAGAGAGAGAGAGAGAGAGAGAGAGAGAGAGAGAGAGAGAGAGAGAGAGAGAGAGAGAGAGAGAGAGAGAGAGAGAGAGAGAGAGAAAGAAAGAGTAGTGTCGGTGGCCAAGTGGTAAGGCTGTGGGATTTGGCATCATGAGGTCCCAGGTTCAAATCTTGGCAAACCTAGGTCCGACGTTGTGTTCCTTTGTAAAGACACTTGACACGCATTTTCCCCAATCGACCCAGATGCAAATGGGTACGAGCACTAGCTTGAGACTAAAAACTTGCGTCAGACTAACGTTCTGTCCAGGACATGATTACTATCTCACTTGTTCCGCTTCACGCTATAGAAACCGGGATACGCTCCGACTCTATGGGTCTTATTGGCCTTGAAGGAACTGTATTTCTCATTTCATCAATAGGTAAAAACAAATGCGACTGCAGCAGGCTAACAGTAAATAAAGAAGAGAACCTAACACTATTATGAATAAGATTGAACTCAAAGTCTAAAAGAGGAACGAGACAAGACAGAACTGAAAATGTGGTTATGTTGTCATTTGTTTTGTTTTTGTTGTTGTTTGGGTTGGATGTGGGGGGGGTTTGGGGGGACGAGGGGGTTATTTTATGGGTTGTTGTTTTAAATAGTTTCTTATGTTATGCGAGGCTTGCTCTGTTATCAGAAGTTACGTAATGAATGAGTCGTCATGCCAGGAGTGATCACGTCTCAACTCCACCAGTTATGTGCTTTATCATATCAGTTATCATCAGTGTCCTCATGTCACTGAAGAAGGGTTTTGATTTGATTTGACTTGATTTGATTTGTTTTACCCACATCCACAACTAAGGTGATCTCGAGCTTTGTTGTGGGATTTTTAATTTTGCTCCGACTGCCCGGTAAACAGCCAATGGATCCTTAATGTGCACAGAGTGTTGTGATCTGCACAGGGGACCGCCTTTTATATCTTCCGTCTCCGATAGGACTAGGTATCGATCCACCTACCTGGACCAGGGGGGGTAGATTGCACTCGAAACAACTGGAGAAAATGTTGCAACCGTTGGCGGGGCACGAACCCGGTACCTTTGGGTTGAGAGGCCGACACCTTGTCTCTGAACTACCGAGTCCCCCACTGAAGAAGGATATGCAGCCCCAGTATTTCTCTGTCCTGTTTCGTTTCTCTCAGGCATTTGATTTACATCCTATCTTCTTCTTAAACTATTATAGCCGTTCCACAGAGGGCAAGTGCATAGCAACGCGAGGTAGCCTAATGGTAAGGCTGCCGGTCTTAGGATTGTGAAGTCCTGGGTTGGTGTTATGGCTGGCAATAATTGATCCGACTTTGTGTTCCTGGTGGAAATATGCTAAACAAATGTTTTTCCTCACTTGATCCAACTTGAATGGGTAGCAGTATCAGGTGGGAACTGAAAAAAACAACAACTACACCCTGCTTGACTAGTGATTCATGTCACCCTGCTTGACTAGTGGTGTCATGTCATCCTGCTTGACTAGTGATTCATGTCACCCTGCTTGACTAGTGGTGTCATGTCATCCTACTTGACTAGTGGTGTCATGTCATCCTACTTGACTAGTGATATCATGTCATCCTGCTTGACTAGTGATTCATGTCATCCTACTTGACTAGTGATATCATGTCATCCTGCTTGACTAGTGGTGTCATGTCATCCTGCTTGACTAGTGATTCATGTCACCCTGCTTGACTAGTGGTGTCATGTCATCCTGCTTGACTAGTGATTCATGTCATCCTACTCATGATCCTACTTGTAGTGTCATGTCATCCTGCTTGACTAGTGATTCATGTCATCCTACTTGACTAGTGGTGTCATGTCATCCTGCTTGACTAGTAGTGTCATCTCATCCTGCTTGACTAGTGATATCATGTCATCCTGCTTGACTAGTGGTGTCATGTCACTCTGCTTGACTAGTAGTGTCATCTCATCCTGCTTGACTAGTAGTGTCATCTCATCCTGCTTGACTAGTGGTGTCATGTCACTCTGCTTGACTAGTGGTGTCATGTCATCCTGCTTGACTAGTGGTGTCATGTCATCCTACTTGACTAGTGATATCATGTCATCCTACTTGACTAGTGGTATCCTCTCACCCTACTTGACTAGTGGTGTCATGTCATCCTGTCATCCTGCTTGACTAGTGGTATCCTCTCATCCTACTTGACTAGTGGTGTCATGTACTTGACTAGTGGTGTCATGTCACTCTGCTTGACTAGTGGTGTCATCTCATCCTACTTGACTAGTGGTATCATCTCATCCTACTTGACTAGTGGTGTCATGTCATCCTACTTGACTAGTGGTGTCATCTCATCCTACTTGACTAGGGGTGTCATCTCATCCTACTTGACTAGTGGTGTCATGTCACTCTGCTTCTCTGCTTGACTAGTGGTGTCATCTCATCCTACTTGACTAGTGGTGTCATGTCATCCTACTTGACTAGTGGTCTCCTCTCATCCTACTTGACTAGTGGTGTCATGTCACTCTGCTTGACTAGTGGTGTCATCTCATCCTACTTGACTAGTGGTCTCCTCTCATCCTCTTGACTAGTGGTCTCCTCTCATCCTTTGACTAGTGGTCTCCTCTCATCCTACTTGACTAGTGGTCTCCTCTCATCCTACTTGACTAGTGGTCTCCTCTCATCCTACTTGATTAGTGGTCTCCTCTCATCCTACTTGACTAGTGGTCTCCTCTCATCCTACTTGACTAGTGGTCTCCTCTCATCCTACTTGACTAGTGGTGTCATATCCTCTGCCTGACTTGTGGTGTCATCTCATCCTACTTGACTAGTGGTGTCATGTCATCCTGCTTGACTAGTGGTGTCATCTCATCCTACTTGACTAGTGGCGTCATCTCATCCTACTTGACTAGTGGTGTCATGTCATCTTGCTTGACTAGTGGTGTCATGTCATCCTACTTGACTAGTGGTGTCATCTCATCCTGCTTGACTAGTGATTCATGTCATCCTACTTGACTAGTGGTGTCATGTCACGCTGCTTGACTAGTGGTGTCATGTCACCCTGCTTGACTAGTGATTCACGTCATCCTGCTTGACTAGTGGTGTCATGTCACGCTGCTTGACTAGTGATTCATGTCATCCTGCTTGACTAGTGGTGTCATGTCACGCTGCTTGACTAGTGGTGTCATGCCACTCTGCTTGACTAGTGGTGTCATCTCATACTGCTTGACTAGTGGTGTCATCCCACACTGCTTGACTAGTGGTGTCATCTCATACTGCTTGACTAGTGGTGTCATCTCATACTGCTTGACTAGTGGTGTCATCTCATACTGCTTGACTAGTGGTGTCATCTCATCCTACTTGACTAGTGGTGTCATCTCATACTGCTTGACTAGTGGTGTCATCTCATACTGCTTGACTAGTGGTGTCATCTCACACTGCTTGACTAGTGGTGTCATGTCATACTGCTTGACTAGTGGTGTCATGTCATACTGCTTGACTAGTGGTGTCATGTCATACTGCTTGACTAGTGGTGTCATCTCATACTGCTTGACTAGTGGTGTCATGTCATACTGCTTGACTAGTGGTGTCATGTCATACTGCTTGACTAGTGGTGTCATGTCATACTGCTTGACTAGTGGTGTCATCTCATACTGCTTGACTAGTGGTGTCATCTCATCCTACTTGACTAGTGGTGTCATGTCATCCTGCTTGACTAGTGGTGTCATGTCATCCTACTTGACTAGTGGTGTCATGTCATCCTACGTGACTAGTGACTCCTGCTTGTGGTGTCATGTCATCCTGCTTGACTAGTGGTGTCATGTCATCCTGCTTGACTAGTAGTGTCATGTCATCCTACTTGACTAGTGGTGTCATGTCATACCTACTTGACTAGTGGTGTCATGTCATCCTGCTTGACTAGTGGTGTCATGTCATCCTGCTTGACTAGTGATTCATGTCATCATGCTTGACTAGTGGTGTCATGTCATCCTGCTTGACTAGTGGTGTCATGTCATCCTGCTTGACTAGTGATGTCATGTCATCCTGCTTGACTAGTGGTGTCATGTCATCCTGCTTGACTAGTGGTGTCATGTCATCATGCTCATGCTATCCTGCTTGACTAGTGGTGTCATGTCATCCTGCTTGACTAGTGGTGTCATGTCATCCTGCTTGACTAGTGGTGTCATGTCATCTGCTTGATCCTCCTGTTCAGTGGTGTCATCTCATCCTGCTTGACTAGTGGTGTCATGTCATCCTGCTTGACTAGTGATTCATGTCATCCTGCTTGACTAGTGGTGTCATGTCATCCTGCTTGACTAGTGGTGTCATGTCATCCTGCTTGATTAGTGATTCATGTCATCCTGCTTGACTAGTGATTCATGTCATCCTACTTGACTAGTGGTGTCATGTCACCCTGCTTGACTAGTGATACATGTCATCCTACTTGACTAGTAGTGTCATGTCACCCTGCTTGACTAGTGGTGTCATGTCATCCTACTTGACTAGTGGTGTCATCCCATCCTACTTGACTAGTGGTGTCATGTCATCCTACTTGACTAGTGGTGTCATGTCATCCTACTTGACTAGTGGTGTCATGTCATCCTACTTGACTAGTGGTGTCATGTCATCCCACTTGACTAGTGGTGTCATGTCATCCTACTTGACTAGTGGTGTCATCCCATCCTACTTGACTAGTGGTGTCATGTCATCCTACTTGACTAGTGGTCTCCTCTCATCCTCCTGGACTAGTGGTGTCATGTCATCCTGCTTGACTAGTGGTGTCATCTCATCCTACTTGACTTGACTAGTGGTGTCATGTCATCCTACTTGACTAGTGGTGTCATCCCATCCTACTTGACTAGTGGTGTCATGTCACCCCTACTTGACTAGTGGTGTCATGTCATCCTACTTGACTAGTGGTGTCATGTCATCCTACTTGACTAGTAGTGTCATCTCATCCTACTTGACTAGTGGTGTCATGTCATCCTACTTGACTAGTGATATCATGTCACTCTGCTTGACTAATGGTGTCATGTCATCCTGCTTGACTAGTGATGCCATGTCACCCTGCTTGTCTAGTGGTGTCATCTCATACTGCTTGACTAGTGGTGGCATGTCCATTATATTATTCGTATCATCAGCTTCTGTGCCTCCTATTGTGGAACTGAAATAAGATGTGGCTCTATAGGCCGTCATGATCTTAAAGGAACTCTGAGAAAGAAAGAAAAAGAGCTCAAGTTCAAACTGGAACATGCAATCTTCTTCGTTGAGCTCTAAGACCAAACGTTACACTGACTTGCATGTCTGTTCTTATCGACACATCACACTGTGGTCATCACCAACTCAGTGGTGATAAATCTTTGAATACTGCAAACTTGGCTTCCTGTGGCAAGCAATAAACGCTTGTGTCAAAGTGAATAAAAGACGTAGAGCTAGGATCAGGCATAGGGGATTCGGTAGTCCAGAGGCAAAGTGTCCGCCTCTCAACCAAAAAGGTAGCAGGTTCGATCCCCACCAATTTCGAGGAAATCTACCCACCCCCTGGTCTAGGTAGGTGGATCGTCACCTAGTTCCATGGGAGACGGGTGATAAACAGGGGGTCCCGTGTACAGATAGCAACACTCTGTGCACGTTGAAGATCCCTTAGCTGTTTACAGGGCAGTCTGGGAAGAAAAAAAAATTAAAATCCTACCAAAAACGCCGAGATCACTTTAGTTGTGAATGTGCGTAAATCTAATAAAATTCAAAAATACAAAAGCTCAGGCATAGGGTTGTTTGTTCGTTTGTTCGTTTGCTCGTTTGTTTTCATTGAATTTACCCCCCAATCCATCACCAAACGTGTGGTGATCCCATGGTGAATTGAGAGGAAACAGCATCATGAAAGAGAGGTGAAAGATTGAAACGAAAGATGTACGCCCTACCAGAAGCGCCTACCAACCGCCCGCCAGGCATAGGATTTGCATGACTTGGCCCGTAATTGAATGTGACTAGTCAAGGTCAAAAGGTTTCAATTTCGGCGCCAAAGCAAAAACACATCCATCGCACATGGTGAGGTTTTGGTGTCGGCTTTGAAGTTTTCAATCCCGCTTGAAAAGGTTGAGTACTTAACTGCCTGACTATATAACGTTTATCACTAACCCATCCCCCCTTTGCCCATTCAATCTTGGTCCTATTGCTGATCAAATATTACACTCTTTCAGCTAAGTATCACACTGCTTTCAAAAAGGGTGATACTGTAGCAAAATATAAATATCCTGCTAATTACCAGAGGGCCAAATGTTTCCTAAGATTTCTTGTGTTTTCATATTTCTTGATTTTTCTTACATTGAAATCATGGAATAGGGAGAACTGAAAGTTTGTAATATATTCATTTATTGCCCACACATACATACATACATACATACATACATACATACATACACACACACACATAAACAAAAGCATACACATTTTAATACACACTTGCGTAAAGCACACATATAAAGTCACCAACATAGCCACAAACACAGATAAACAATTAAACACACACACACATACACACACACACACACAAACACACTACACATCACGAAGACATCTTGTAAAACTGAACTTATTGAATACGATAAGCAGCACATGTTTTTGTTGTGGAGAAGTAGATAAAGTCAATAAAAAAGTTGTCAAAGGGAAGTAAGTAAATCAAGTTTCTTCAAGGCCATTACGGCCTATAGAGCCGGGGCTTATCCCGGTTTCAATAGCATGAAGCGGAACAGGTGATGATAATCACCTTCTGGACATGAAGCTAGTCTGACGCAGGATTTTACTCCCAATCTAATGCTTGCCCCTATTTGCACTTCGGTTTGAGTGGGGAAATCGTGTTAAATGTCTTTCCCAAGTTAACACAACGTCGAGGGCTAACTTTGCTAGGCTTCGAACCAGGTACTTCATGCTCTCAAATCCGGCAGCTTAACCACTCGTCCGTCGACGGTGCTAAAGGGAGAAATGCATTAAACGAATGATTCAACCAAGTTGTGAGAATTATAAGTTTAGTATTGATTTGAAATGCTTTAAATGAATGATTCAACCAAGTTGTGAGAATTATAAGTTTAGTATTGATTTGAAATGCTTTAAATGAATGATTCAACCAAGTTGTGAGAATTATAAGTTTAGTATTGATTTGAAATGCTTTTAAATTGATGATTCAACCAAGTTGTGAAATTTATAATTTTAGTATTGATTTGAAATGCTTTAAATGAATGATTCAACCAAGTTGTGAGAATAATAAATTTAGTATTGATTTGAAATGCTTTAAATGAATGATTCAACCAAGTTGTGAGAATTATAAGTTTAGTATTGATTTGAAATGCTTTAAATTGATGATTCAACCAAGTTGTTAGAATTATAAGTTTAGTATTGATAATTGAAATGCTTTAAATTGATGATTCCAGTACCTAAAGGACATTATAAATTGATGTCCAAGTTGATTAGAGAATTATAAGTTTAGTATTGATAATATTTCCTTTACTTCCCCCCCTTTTTTCCCCTCTTCCAGTACCTAAAAAGACAGACTAAAACATCTCCACGTCGTTGATGTCCATGATGGCAGATGAGGACCAGAAGCTGACACTGTTTGTGCCATGGAGCAACGTGAGTGGTAGTAAGATAAACAGCAACTATAAAACGTGACACGACTCCACCATATTGTGGGACGTGACACGACTCCACCGTATTGTAGGACGTGACACGACTCCACCATATTGTAGGATGTGACCCGTATTGTAGATGACGACTCCACCATATTGTAGGACGACACGACTCCACACGACTCCACCATATTGTAGGACGTGACACGACTCCACCATATTGTAGGATGTGACACGACTCCACCATATTGTAGGACGTGACACGACTCCACCATATTGTAGGACGTGACACGACTCCACCATATTGTAGGATGTGACGCGACTCCACCATATTGTAGGATGTGACACGACTCCACCGTATTGTAGGATGTGACACGACTCACCGACACGACTCCACCATATTGTAGGACGTGACACGGACACGACTCCACCATATTGTAGGATGTGACACGACTCCACCATATTGTAGGATGTGACACGACTCCACCATATTGTAGGATGTGACACGACTCCACCATATTGTAGGATGTGACACGACACGACTCCACCATATTGTAGGATGTGACACGACTCCACCGTATTGTAGGATGTGACACGACTCACCCATATTGTAGGATGTGACACGAACTCCACCATATTGTAGGATGTGACACGGACACGACTCCACCATATTGTAGGATGTGACACGACTCCACCGTATTGTAGGATGTGACACGACTCCACCGTATTGTAGGATGTGACACGACTCCACCATATTGTAGGACGTGACACGGACACGACTCCACCATATTGTAGGATGTGACACGACTCCACCGTATTGTAGGATGTGACACGACTCCACCATATTGTAGGACGTGACACGGACACGACTCCACCATATTGTAGGATGTGACACGACTCCACCATATTGTAGGATGTGACACGACTCCACCGTATTGTAGGATGTGACGACTCCACCGTATTGTAGGATGTGACATGACTCCACCGTATTGTAGGATGTGACACGACTCCACCGTATTGTAGGATGTGACACGACTCCACCGTATTGTAGGATGTGATTTTGACTCCACCGTATTGTAGGATGTGACACGACTCCACCGAATTGTAGGATGTGACACGACTCCACCGTATTGTAGGATGTGACACGACTCCACCGTTTTCAGGACGTGACACGACTCCACCGAATTGTAGGACGTGACGCGACTCCACCGAATTGTAGCATGTGACGCGACTCCACCGAATTGTAGCATGTGATGCGACTCCACCGGAATTGTAGGACATGACGCGACTCAACCGTAATGTAGGACATGATACGCGACTCAACCGTAATGTAGGACCACCGAATTGTAGGACATGACGCGACTCCACCGAATTGTAGGACATGACGCGACTCCACCGTATTTTAGGACATGACCGATTTCCACCGTATTGTACGATGACGCGACTCCACCGTATTGTAAGATTGATGCGACTCCACCGGAATTGTAGGATGTGACGCGACTCCACCGAATTGTAGGATGTGACGCGATTCCACCGAATTGTAGCATGTGACGCGATTCCACCGAATTGTAGCATGTGACGCGATTCCACCGAATTGTAGGATGTGACGCGACTCCACCGAATTGTAGCATGTGACGCGACTCCACCGAATTGTAGGATGTGACGATCCACCGAATTGTAGCATGTGACGCGACTCCACCGAATTGTAGCATGTGATGAGACTCCCACCGAATTGTAGCATGTGATGAGACTCACCGAATTGTAGGATGTGACGACTCCACCGAATTGTAGCATGTTCTATCGAATTGTAGGATGTGACGCGATTTCACCGAATTGTAGGATGTGACGCGATTCCACCGAATTGTAGCATGTGACGCGATTCCACCGAATTGTAGGATGTGACGCGATTCCACCGAATTGTAGCATGTGACGCGATTCCACCGAATTGTAGCATGTGACGCGACTCCACCGAATTGTAGCATGTGACGCGATTCCACCGAATTGTAGGATTGACGCGACACCAAATTGTAGCATGTGACGCGACTCCACCGAATTGTAGTATGTGATGAGACTCCACCGAATGAGATGTGATGAGACTCCACCGAATTGTAGCATGTGATGAGACTCCACCGAATTGTAGCATGTGATGAGACTCCACCGAAGTGTAGCATGTGATGCGACTCCACCGAATTGTAGCATGTGATGCGACTCCACCAAATTGTAGGATGTGACGCGACTCCACCGAATTGTAGGATGTGATGAGACTCCACTGAAGACTCCACCGAATTGTAGGATGTGATGAGACTCCACTGAATTGTAGGATGTGATGAGACTCCACTGAATTGTAGGACGTGATGAGACTCCACTGAATTGTAGGACGTGATGAGACTCCACCGAATTGTAGGATGTGATGACGATGAGACTCCACTGAATTGTAGGATGTGATGAGACTCCACCGAATTGTAGGATGTGACTCCACTGAATTGTAGGATGTGACGCGACTCCACCGAATTGTAGCATGTGACGCGACTCCACCGAATTGTAGCATGTGATGAGACTCCACCGAATTGTAGGATGTGATGAGACTCCTCCGAATTGTAGCATGTGACGCGACTCCACCGAATTGTAGCATGTGATGAGACTCCACCGAATTGTAGGACGTGATGAGACTCCACCGAATTGTAGGACGTGATGAGACTCCACCGAATTGTAGGATGTGACGCGACTCCACCGAATTGTAGGATGTGACGCGACTCCACCGAATTGTAGCATGTGATGAGACTCCACCGAATTGTAGCATGTGATGAGACTCCACCGAATTGTAGGACGTGATGAGACTCCACTGAATTGTAGGACGTGATGAGACTCCACCGAATTGTAGGATGTGACGCGACTCCACCGAATTGTAGGATGTGATACGACTCCACCGAATTGTAGGATGTGACGCGACTCCACCGAATTGACGCGACTCCAGGATGTGACGCGACTCCACCGAATTGTAGGATGTGACGCGACTCCACCGAATTGTAGCATGTGATGAGACTCCACCGAATTGTAGCATGTGATGAGACTCCACCGAATCCTCCACCGAATTGTAGCATGTGACGCGACTCCACCGAATTGTAGGACGTGACGCGACTCCACAGAATTGTAGCATGTGACGCGACTCCGTGGAAGGAGATGGAGCAACACGCGACGACGCTTTGGGTACAATGTATAACACACACTGGCACAAACACACACATATAAACAAAAACACACAGCCTACATGCGTATTACATTGTACATGTATTACAGGTCAAGTTGTGACTTCTTTGTCATTGCACAAGATAAATAGAGTAGGACAGGGGTATTCTACAATCTTCATTTAAGTAGAATGTAAAAATAACATAGGGAAACAGCGTTTCACTTCATACTTGCATATCATACCTTCAATGCAGGGAAGGTAATTATTACATCGAGTACTTGTATATCCTCAGAGAAAATGAAAAGATTGTTAGTGCATTCTGCTTTGACAAATTAATCTAAAAACCAGTTTTTTATTCGGATAACAAAACTTC
>JAXRKP010002253.1:0-15000 GCA_037039925.1 Doris montereyensis | reverse complement strand
TTCTTTGAAATTTGACTTTGGCGTTTACCTTAGAGTATAATTTTTTTTATCCTTTGAAGTTAAATTTTGACTTTGATATTTGCTTTAGAGTATCCTTGTTTTTGATCCTTTGAAATTTAACTTAAGCGTTTAGTGAAGAGTATTTTTGATTCTAGGAAATTTAACTTTGGCGTTTGGTGAAGAGTATTTTTGATTCTAGGAAATTTAACTTTGGCATTTAGTGAAGAGTATTTTTGATTCTAGGAAATTTAACTTTGGCGTTTAGTGAAGAGTATTTTTGATTCTAGGAAATTTAATTTTGGCGTTTAGTGAAGAGTATTTTTGATTCTAGGAAATTTAACTTTAACATTTGGTGAAGAGTATTTTTGATTCTAGGAAATTCAACTTTAGCATTTGGTGAAGAGTATTTTTGATTCTAGGAAATTCAACTTTAGCATTTGGTGAAGAGTATTTGTTTTTGATTCTTTGAAAATTGACTGTGTGATACAAAGTCTATAACACTACATTACACTTTGTGGTTGTCAGTTCAATTGCATTTGCCAGCGTGACTAGACTATTTTTCAACCAAAATGTGTGACTGTGGGTTCAAATTCATTTGACATTGATTGATTGTGTGTGTGCTTGCAAAGTATCATGAAATGTAACTGCATAACTGCATTTGATTATTTTCCTACACTGGTCTTCCTGGAACCCTCTCAATTGACTGTAGTTTTACCAAGACTAGAATTGTGACAAGCAAATGAGGCTATGACAACAAGTGGTAGTAAAACTGTTTGACTAAGTCAAATTTGAACTTTTTTTTTTTTTCTATCTGTATAAAATTTGACATAGCTTACCGTTATCATCACTGTCTTCATCTAAAGACTATTGTGAAAAAGACAATTCATGGCTGGCGCTTCAAGAATTGAGTCGATTATTGTCGTGCTTTACACTTAGTCGGTTGTGATGATCAGACATAAGGGCGGACGAAAGTCATTTTCATTGTTCCCCACGATCATGTAGACGTTCTTTCCTCTTTCTAAATACATTTTCTTTCTAAATAATAATCTTTCTATGTGCAAACATTAGAGGTACTGGTACACCTTAAATGGAGTAATTATTTATAATAAGAGATCTACCTGAAAATATTTGATGTCAACGGACATACCGCGTCACAACCGACAAACTGTTTCTTTCAGCAGTTGTTTTTCAAAATGAAAAGTCAACCTGAGTACACAAAATCGGAGGGGATCAAAATAAAAGAAACAAAAGCTTTGGTCAAATTATGAATGTCTAAAACCCACTGTACTGTGTCAAAATAACTTAAAAACTTAAATTTAAAAAAAGACAGTCATTCGCACCTATTGTAAAGGATTTTCTTGGCATAAAAACACAAAACAACACATTTCATTATGTTATTTATCTCTTTTTCATGTTTCATTAAGTAAATCAGTGCATATTATCAAAACATTAACATAGAAACTACGAAGTACATGCAAAATAATGGCCAATGGGGTTTTAATGTTACAGTCTCAAATACATTAACTCACTTCACTTTTCAATTTCTTCAGGAAGCTGTTAAAACTGAAGCATCAACAACGTCATCAGGGAGTAATGTAAGTTTGTTATTTTATAATTGTTTATGGGTTGTGTTTTTAAACTTTATCAGCACATCAAAAAGGAAAAAATGTTGCCATCTATTTCTAATGACCTGCAATCTTAAGCTGTCTTTCTGTAAACATCACTGTTTTTACATATCTTTTTACAACTATTTATTTTCCTCTAATTCAAAGAGAAAAAGAGAGAGAGTGAGAGAGAGAGAGAGAGAGAGAGAGAGAGAGAGAGAGAGAGAGAGAGAGAGAGAGAGAGAGAGAGAGAGAGAGAGAGAGAGAGAGAGAGATGGAGGGAGGGAGGGGGAGGGACAGAGTGACAGAGAGTAAGAGAGGGAGGGAGAGAGAGAGAGGGAAAGAAGGAGAGAGGGAGGGAGAGAAGTAGGGAGGAGAGAGAGAGAGGGTGAGGGAGGGAGACAGAGAGAGAGAGAGAGAGAGAGAGAGAGAGAGAGAGAGAGTGAGAGAGAGAGAGAGAGAGAGGGGGGGGGGGGCAGGGGAGACTGAATATGAGGATATCGGTAAAATATACATATTATTTACACACAGATACACCATGTTCTATTAGAGCAATCTGTATATAAATATTTATAACTAACAAGCATACTGCTTGTATAATTATGTACATGTACAATGTGAACAATAAAATCAATAACAGAAAATATATGCTCCTAGATGAAAAAGACAATTGGGACATTATTAAAAAGAAGGCAATGATAATAATATGCTTTTATGTTTTGCAAAAGCTGACGTTAATAGATGGTTAACCCTTTCAGTTTCTTCATATGCTTAATAACGTATGGTTATATAAATGGTATACCACTACTTTATATATTTTAGTAGGCAACTTTGAAACTAAACTGTCTATATAGATTAAGTAACGGTCTAAAGATATTGCCTTATCTACGCCTCAAGTTTCATTTACCTTCCTTTTATTTCTGTTTCAGTCCCTGACAATAATTATAGTATGCACTGTGGTTGCCATAGTTGTCATTGTGTCAATCATTTGTACAATCTTGTTAGTGAGATCAGTGAGAGCGACTGGGTCCTTTAACATCTTCAAGGGTTTCAGATCGGTGAGTTGATTTGATTTAGTGTGGAAGGCACCAGTCCCGAATAATGTGGGCAAACATTTTGCCTGGAGGGCTTAATTTTTCATTTGATTTGATTTACCCACATCCACAACTAATGTGCTCTCGGGGTTTTTGGTAGGATTTTTTTTATTTTGTCCAGACTGACCTGTAAACAGCCAAGGAATCTTTAACATGTCCTGGTGTTGTGATCTACACACGGGACCTCCTTTTTATCGTACGTCTCCGGTGGGACTAGGTGTCTATCCATCTACTAAGACAGGGGGGGGGGCGGGGGGGGAGATTTTGCTCGAAAAACTTGTGAAAATTTGTTCAACCATAACGGTTGACAGGGCTCAAACACACTACTTTTTAGTTAAGAAGCCGACATCTTGCCTCTGGACTACTGAGTCCCCACCTGTAGGGCAGTTTCAGGTAATCAGTACTTTCTTCAAATCTTGCTTTTATTACATGTAAAAAATAATATGATGTAGTTCTTTTTAAAAAATGAAGGAGTTTCAGTAAAAACTTAATAAAACATACCTCCAACTTCTATAATATAACTTCTTCCAATAGACTACAATAATTTAGAGACAAATTATGGGGGGAGGGGATAAATATGATATTAGCTGGAGAATAAACTTATTTCCTATTTACCGCAACAAATCAAATGAAAATTGGCCAACCTTGAAAGAATTATTGTTTCATAGCCCACATTGTATTAATGGGTATTAATAAGATTTATATTGGTAATAATAATACTAACAAAAGCAATGATTCTGATAATGGCTATGACTGATATTATTTGTAATAATAATAATAATAATAATAATAATAATAATAATAATAATAATAATAATGATAATGATATTTAAAAGATGATGGTAGTAACGATATTATTAGCTTATGCACGTATTGTGATTGTGGTTTATCATGCAGCCGTCTCTGTCAATTGACATTCCTTTTTTAGTAAATACGCTATCATTGTAATGAGTTATGGTACGTGACAAAGAAATCTTACATTGAGGCATAAAATCTCTCAGAGTCCTTTTGTTCTAAACAGCTAGATTAAGAAAGCCTTTTAGAATGTCAATTTTCTATTACCACACACATTTTTCTTTTTGAACTTTTACATTTATTTTATATTTTCTGTGTGGAAAGAGAATTTTTTTTCTTGAAAAATTTGTTCTGAGTTAAAGTGGTGACCACAATTTGTAAACAATTTGCTCTTCCTTTTTTAAAATTTTCCAAATTGAATAATTTAACTGTTGACTCAAATGTATAATTGACTTATGTCTTTTTACTGTTCATTTTTTCAGGGCTCAGAAAGTACGCTTTCATTTGCTCGCCTCAAAGCCCAGGATGAAGACAGTGATTCCTTCCCAGCTCGGACAGTGCCAAATATGACAATCCACTTTTTTGAAGACCCTGATTGTAATTAAAGTTAAATATGAATCTATTACTAGCTGTCCTCCACTGCGCACATGTTTTGTATTTTTATCATTAGACTTATTATCATTTTTTTAAAGCTCTTATTAGCTTGAGATTGGCTGCTGTTGTGTGAAAACACAAAGTGAGTGTGAGGAATGCTTTGAATATTTTTTTAAACTGTTGGAATGCTTAACCTTAGGAGGAAACCTTAGGGTAAAAGTGAAGCTTCCTCACACAGTTATTGAAGGAGACACTTGATGAAGATACTCTTGCTATAATGTTGTTATTTCTTCAATAAAATCTTCTGCACGCAGCAGGAAATTCTTATCTGGAATACAAATAATGTTTGTTTTGAAACTGTTACCATGGAGAATGTTTCTGTGTAAGTGTAAATTATGTGATTTTATTTGGTCAATTTCAATCTGGGAGTTTTTTTCTAACATTAAAAGACATACAATAACACTAAGAAAAAAAGAGTTTTAGTTCATTCAAGCATTCAATTAGGAGTTTTCCATTTTTGTGGCAAAGATTATTAAATATTTTCTCCAGAAATAGCTCAAAATGGGAAAAAGTAAAAGATAAAAGACAGTTTTAGATTCCTGATTTCACACTAACATTAAACGAGAACCTTCGTCGTGTTCCTCAGAAAACACACTTCAACACTAACATGCATTTTCCCCACTCGACCCAGGTGTAAATGGGTACAAGTATTAGCTTGGGACTTGCGTCAGACAACCATCCTGTCCAGGAGGTGATAAGTGTCACCGCCACAGAAACCAGGATAAGCTCCGCCTCTATGGACCAAAATGGCCTTCAATTTCAAGAAACTTTTGTTCTGTTTTTTTTGTTTTGTTTTACTTGACATGTTTTAACTCACTCAACCCCAACACAGATGTGATGATCAGTATGACTTCCACTATATTATATCTTTATCTTTAAGCTCAATAATATCAGAATGGGATTTCCTTCGCTTTGGGAAATTTTGTTGAATAAAATGAAACATAATATAGGTGTAACAATATACAGAATGAAAGTAGAGTTCATTAAAATTTATAGAAAGTTACTACAATGTAAGAAAGCTAAAGATGGATTTATAGTTCGTCTCCCTCACACAAGTGCAGGTTCGCTGACTACACCATTTATCCCCCGCAGACCATTTCGTTAAAAAAGTCCTTAAATCTAAACTCCTTGCAGTTACAGTAGACAAGCCTGTTAGGCTTTTCTTACTAACAATTTGACGATATCTTTCTCTACCTATAGCTGGATACTCATTCACACCTGAGTCAATTGAGGAAAGTAGAGTGAAGTGCCTTTCTTAAGAGTACAACGTTGTGGGGAAGAAACCCATCTGTGTCAGTCATGGGGTTTGAACTAGTGTCGTCATGATTACAAGCTCACAACACTAAAGATGCAGCCACAGCACCTCAATGTTATAAGTCTCTTCACCTCCTAACTTATAAATTTTCTGGAAGTGGTAAAGATTCTTAGGCTGAGGCAACAAGATGGAATCCTCCTAGGCCTGGAGTTAAGTGAGTTCTATGTGCTGACGTATCGTACAGAAAATTACAGGCATCATTACACTCTCAGGAGTACACCTATTGAAATGTCATCATGTATTTCTACAATCAAAACACTCAAGTTCAACCTGTTGGGGTATGAACGCATTACCTTTCAGTTGAGATGCCATTGCCAATTCTTTACCTCTGGACCACTGTGTCCCCCGATAGCAATAGAAGAGAAAATCAGACTCAACATTTTTATCATAACAGGTGTATTATTACTATATTAGTAAATTAGTCCACATCATTCCTTACAAGGAGACATTTTTGAGTTCATTTTTGTATATATAGCCCTTTGTCTTGACCCTTCATGTAAATGTACTTTATGTATTACACAGGTTGTCATCTTTGTTTTAGTTTTACTTATTTGGGTCGGGGGTTTTGTGTAGGTATGTTTCTGCTTTGATTTTATTGCTTGTGTTAGAAGGTGGCACTAGTAGTTAGTAGGTCCTATTTTGTTTCTTTCACTCTATTACATGTAGTTTATCTTGCTGTTTCCTATTAATTCACCCTGAGGTCATATTCACTTCCCATTGTACCTTTCGGTGTATGGTTTCAGATGCCCAAGATGATCTTTCTCCTGGATGCCCTGTCTTGGCATTTTCTGTTTCCTTCCAAAAAAGTTAAATTTATATGCTCTAATGTCTCTTTTATATCTTCTTCCCGCTTTCTCCGAGGTCTGCCTTTTGGTCTATTACCTTGGGCTTTAGCACTGTATACTGATTTAGCTATTCTATTGTCATTCTTTCTGTTTACATTCCCAAACCGCCTCAATTGATTTATTTCTATTTTAGTTTTTATGCCATCTGCTTTGGTTTGATCTCTTATTGTTGTGTTTCTGATTTTGTCTCTTTTAGTTTTCCCTAACTACTCTTCTTAGATATTTCATTTCAGCTGCCTGTACTCTACTGTATTCCCTACTTTCTAAGGTCCAGGTTTCACTGTCATAGAGGAGAGTAGGACAATAAACTGTATTGTATACTGCCATTTTTGGTTTTTGTTGACAATTCTTGTTTACATACAAATGCCTTTCTTTCAATCAATCAATCAATCAAAACTTTACTAGATCCTCTTGTTTTCTGTTGTGTTTGTTTTTATTCTATGTTCTTGAGATTGGGGTGAGAGGTTCATTACTTTAATTTCATTTAGCGAAATGTCTTTATACAAGTACAAAATTTGGAGAAGCCATTCCCTGCTGCCCCCCCACCCCCTCTTTGCTTACATGTATTTACTTGTATTTTTTAAGTTACTTAGTCATTATTGTCAAATTTATTGAGTTATTCATTTGCTTTTTGGTGTGAGACAGGCATGGTATGTCTATCTGTACCTCAGTAATGAGCGTGAACAGATAAAGACATAGAATGATGAATTTATAGCCCTTATTTCCCACACAAGATCAGGCTCACCTACTTTACATCATCTATCTCCCAGCATGCCATTTCATTCAATGTCCTTCTCATGACCCTGGGGGCACAAAATACAACTGTCTGTTAGGCACTTCATACTTACTCTGACAAGATCCTTACCTGCCAATAGAAGTTGGGGTGATGTGCCATGTATAGATGAATAGGCTCCTAACATGTTATAACATGATTCATAATGTTTCATTTTTAGAAAAAAGTTTATGACCTTGCCCTGTTCATTATCCTATATTTAATGTCATCACAATGTTGGCATGTAATTTGCTTGTTTTATTGAAATCTACCCTGTCCACCTTGTGATGATCTCAGTGTGAATTATAAGAAAACCCAGTAAGATGAAAAACCTGTAGAGCAATGAAAGGAAAGTAGTAAGTAAGACCAACCAGTAGCACCCACCATCACACTGCTGGCATGTGAACATGCAAACCCACTTTTTACTGACCTAGATCCCATCAGTGGCTTCCAGTATTCATCGCTTTTATACAATACACATCACTATTCATTAGTTATCAGTAGTATGGAGTGTGAACGGATAAAGATTAAGACGGATTTATAGTCCTTCTTTCCACACAAATCAAGGCTCACAGACTTTACATCAATTATTCCCTCAGCAGGCCATTTCATTCAATGTCCTTTTCAATTCCCTGAGGAGTACACAGTACAGCTGTCTGTTAGACACTTTATACTAACAACATTCTGACAAGATACTTATCAGCCAATAGCAGATGAGGTTTTGTGCCATTGCATTAGGAAATGGCATAGTAGATCAGTTTCATTTTGGTCCAAGTGTAACCTTGGCCATTTTGTTAGTATCTTGATGGCATGTCTTTAATTTCACATTTAAATTCAGTCCTTCTCCAACTCTTGATCTGAGGTGACCTCAATCTGATTCTCATGAAGCTGCTTATGTTTCTGTAATCCCATCAATCCATCTTTTCCTATCAAAATAAAAGAAACCAAACAAAAATGAAAGGAAAAACACAAGTGCAACCCAAAACCAGAAAAATAATTAACACCAAAAAGTGAGGTTCTTCTTAATTTAGTACTGTACTCAGTCTTTTACAAAAGATGTCAGTACATCAATAAACAACTGAAAGACAAACATGTGCATATACTGATTACCATCATTGTTTTGTGAATGTAGAGGTATTATTAACAAAGTCATAAAAACTAAGAAATTATCAATTTCCAAAGTATAGGTATAATAAGTAAGGTTAGAAAGATTTTAAACCAAAACCAAAATGGCAGTATACAACACAGGTTATTGTCCTACTCTCCTCTATGACAGTATACAACACAGGTTATTGTCCTACTCTCCTCTATGACATTGACAGTAGTATAGAACACAGGTTATTGTCCTACTCTCCTCTATGACAGTATACAACACAGGTTATTGTCCTACTATCCTCTATGACATTGACAGTAGTATACAACACAGGTTATTGTCCTACTCTCCTCTATGACAGTATACAACACAGGTTATTGTCATACTCTCCTCTATGACAATGAAATCTGGACCTTAGACAGTAAGGAATACAGTGGACTACAAGCAGCTGAAATGAAATATCTAAGAAGAGTAGTAAGGAAAACTAAAAGTAAAGACAATATCAGAAACACAACAATAAGAGATCAAACCAAAGCAGATGGTATAAAAACTGAGATAGACATAAATCAACTCGGATGGTTTGGGCATGTAAACAGAATGAATGGTAATGGAATAGTTAAATCATAATTCAATACTAAAACCAAAGGTGAAAGACCAAAAGGCAGACCTTTGAGAAAGTGTAAAGAAGATATAAAAGTTACGGGCACATGGCAGCGAAGGGGTTAAGTTAAATGTGAAAACTTATGTGCAGTACATGAATGATGTAAATATTAAAGTCTTCCTGACATGTGCAGGTTACTATAACTTTTATTCTTTAGGTAATACACATTGTTAAAAAGATATAATACAGTAGTGACCGCCTAAATGCCCACCGCCTAAAAACCGCAATCTCAGTCAAACTGATTTTTTTCTATATAAATTGCCCTCTAAATGCCCGTTTCAAAACCAAGATTTTCATCTAAATGCCCGGTCTCAACGGCAACTGCAGGTATCATAAAATACGTCCGTAATTGATTAAATATTCTGTTTATCTTTATCATACATGCAATCCAATCGCTAATCTAATAGGGCTTATGCCTATCAACAATGTGCCATGTATTGCAATCATCTTTCATTACCTATCCATTGTAGGCCCTAATGTACTAATGTACTAAACGTTGACCAATCTTCTCTTCATAACTCCACCCACTGTACAGTACATCCTTTGTCCCACTGGATCACTGGTTTGTAATCGGGCAATTAGAAGTGAACAGTCTTCCGGACTCCGCCCACATCTCTTTCTTGATGTCGTAAGTGGCATGCAAGCACCTGGCGTCTTTATACTGGGTGCTCATCGCAATCAAGGGACAAGGTGTAAACAGTTTTATTGCCCCCTTGTCTGGCATTGGCCGTGTCCGATGGGACTTCGGTCTTCGTGGAAAGAAACGGTCAACCCATCTGCGCGTTCTCCACCTCAGTGTTAAAGAGTTTAATGGTTTCCAGGTGTCCCTTTTTCTCGCATTAAATTTTTCATACAGCTGATGACTTTTCCAAAACAAATGAATTTTTATCCTTGCCTGTCTGTTGCTTTAATTTTAATATCAGGATTATGAACCGAAGGAGTTGTAAGATTAGTGTTAATTTATTCACACATTGGTCCCATTGTATGAGGCTTTTCTTTATCCAGTTTTTGTCATCCAAATTTTCATAGGTCTCGTGATTAAATAAGTCATGTGAATGTAGTGTCGGTTATGCCAGTTAATGAGGAAATACTGGATCAGGGCCTTTCTCTCTAGCCTCCATAGCAACAACTTGAATTTTGCACAGCTACATACAGATCTACATCTTGAAAATAAAAATGAATAAACGAGGAAATGATTTACAGAAATAGGCCTACCCCCAAGTTGTTGCCCTTGACCTACTTTCACCTAAATGCCCATTTTGTCTGCATCCCAAGCATCGGGCATTTAGGCAGTCACTACTGTATAATATTTGGATAATTACATCATTTCTGAAATATAATATTAAGTAGTCAAAGCAGTAAGGAAAACAATGATAAACTGATTATTCATGTCCTTAAGAAGAGTTTTCATTACTGGGATTTATATATAATTTTCCATAACAAACATTACAATATTGTGTTCATCTTGATTAACAACGTGACTGTTTTGAAATGGCTGGAATGTTTTGGCACAATTTATAATAACCATAAATAAAACAACAGACAAGCAAAAAATACACAAACAAATACAATAAAACATAATTGTTTTAAAACATAACATTCAAATCCCATACTTTAATCTCAAAGCCTCAACCCACTTTTCAAAACACCCGCAACATACAAATCCCATGCTTTAATCCCTATGCCTTAACTTGTTTTAAAGAAAAAACGCACACGATACAGACCCCATGCTTTAATCCCTATGCCTCAACCCGCTTTTTTTAAAAACACACAAAACATGAAAAAGAGCAAAAGCTGATAAAAAAAACCTTAATTGACTAATAAGAATAGTTACAAGAACCAAAAAGAGTTAAATCAGACATTTGACAAGCTGGAATATAAATTGGACACTATACTACTTTAAAGCAAATTTGTGCTGTTTTTACAGGGCAGTTTTATCATAGTGACATTGAAAGACAATTTAGTCATTCAGGAACCCTGAAGATAACAAAATATTTGTATAATGTACAAAAGTTAAGCGAAAGTGCATTTCAACATTTTTTAATTTTAGTCATGACGTTATATTTGCGGAGACAAGGTTAAAAAAGATATCTCCCAAAGGATAAACAAAAACTTTAAAAAAGAAAAAAGGAACACTGGTCTAGCCTGCAACACAATAATGAATAAGTAAATATGTTTACTTACACCGGATGGAATTTTTAAGAAATATATCTTATAGATTATTAATACTTTTTCCCCCTAAAATGTGTTTTCAATTTTGACGTCTGATAGATTAAGATTTTGTTCATCCAGGGAAGACTTCTTTTCAATCCAGAGTTCAGTCCCTTAAGTGAACAACATTTCCTCTCCACACGACTTTGATGATTTGACTGTGACAACCCATGCGATAAATGAGATGCTCCCATCTGTGAAAGGCAAATGACAAAAAAATCAAACACGAGAGAAAGGCATGGCAAGAAAGGGATTGAAAGCAAATACAGCTAAAGGGTATAAACAAAGTTTGTGGTCAGTAGTAAGATCAGGAGGAAAGCTGAGCTCATAAGATAGTGAAAATATTCACATCAAACCAGTTGAAAACTTAAAATACCAATGAACTACTTTGAACAAAGAAGGAGAGAAAGGGGGAAGGGAATGCAGTGGTCCAGAGGTAAGGTGGTTGCCTCTCAACTAAACGGTTGTGAATTCATGTCCTGAGAGTTTTAAACATTTTCCCAAGTTTTCCGGGTAAAATTCGCCCCTGGTACAAGTAGGTGGATCGAAAACTAGTTTACCAAAGACATGCACTAAAAAGGAGGTTCTGTGTGCAGATTACAACAACCTGTGCACATTACAGGGTAGCTCAGGCACAATAAAAAATCCTAACAAAAACCATCAGATCACCTGAATTGTGGATATGGGTAAAATGAAATCAAATAAAATCAGAGAGATAAGGGGAGGATCAGAGATAGAAAGAACAAGTCGGTTAGGTCATCAATGGTGAAAGGATGCCATGACATGAAAATTAAAAGCATGGATCTATGAAACTATTATCAAACCCTGACTGCTAAATATGGAGCCAAAGTGAAGGAAATGACATAAAATAATATTACAGCCCCATAGGAACAAATACAAGACAACTACGAGAACAGACAGAAAAAAACCTTGGCCACCATGGGGATTCGACCTGCGACCTCTCCTTAAGGAACATAGTTAGCTCGGTTAGTAGCACGCTTTCTTTTCATGGTGACGTGATGAATGATGGCACAGAGGTCATGGGTTCAATCCCTATGGTGACCTAGATTTTTTCTATCTTTTCCTTGCATTTCTCTTTGTTCCTATGGGGCTTTAATTTATATATATATATATATATATATATATTTGTGGACTTTACAACATTGCATTTTCATCCAGTCAGAATAGGCTGATCAGATTATAAAGTAAGTAAAGTTCCTTCAAAGCCCTATAGGGCCCATGGATTCGTGCTTATCCCGGTTTCTATAGCGTGAAGCAGAACAGGGGACAATAATCACTTCTGGCCAGAACGCTGGTCTGATGCAGACTTTTACTCCCAAGCTAATGCTTGTACCCATTTACACCTGGGTAGAGTGGGGAAAATGCTTGTTAAGTGTCTTTCCCAAGGAAACACAACGTCGGACCTGGCTTTGCTAGAATTCGAACTCGGGACCTCATGATCCCCAGTCCGGCAGCCTAATCACTCGGCCACCGACACCACCTGATCAGATTATGCTCAAATGTTAACCTAGATCTAGCTCTAGCTTAATTCTTTCCGCTTCAGCAGGTCAATGTTGAGTTACAGGATTGGGTTTTAAACTGATTTGATTTACCCACATCCACAATTAAAATGATCTATCTCAAGGTTTTTGGTAGGATTTGTAATTTTGCCCACACTGCCCTATAAGCAGCCAAGGGATCTGAAACATGCACACGGGACCTTCTTTTTATCGTCCATCTCCGATGGGTGTAGGTGTCGATCCACCTACCTTAACCAGAGGCGTGGGGTAGATTCAACTCAAAAAAGATCGAAAAATTTTCAACCGTTTGCGGTGGTTGAACCCACAACCATTTTCTTGCCCAAACTGCCCTGTAAACAGCCAAGGCATCTTTAACGTTCAGTGTTGTGATCTGCACATGGGATCTCCTCTTTATCATCCATCTAAAAATGGGACAAGGTGTTGATCTATCTACCTGGACCTGGGAAGTAGATATTAATAAAAACAAAACTTGAAAAAATGTTTCAATCGTCAGAGCTTGAATCCCTAACGTTTTAACCTTTTGAGAAGCCAACACTGTGCCTCTAGAAGAAATCAGAGGTGCTACGTCCAGAAGGATATAAGTGGTTGACTGACTGAGTACATGTATAGCAATTTGGGAACCAAGCAGGCAAGATAACTGTTTAAAGATGGTTAGAGTGAATATCTATAGTTAACTGTACATCCTTCATTTTCACTCCCACAACCGAAATAGGTCATCCAAGGAGGTTACGAAGGTCTCGGATCTATTTTGGTAAGGTATGAATCAAAATATACACGAACATCATACATATGAACTTTTTGCTTTAGGGAAGCAGCAACTGGTAAATGCAATGAAAGTACATTGGTAAAGGAAAAAAGGTCTTTACAGTATGTACTAAGTAGGTGGGTGTGCATAATTAACTATACTTAAGTGTTATTTTACAATGATTATATAGAAAAATAATTATGATCAGTATAAAGTATGCCAATGTTGGGAATACTTATTAACAATGAACTCGATAAGTAGGTCCCACTTTTACCTCACTACATCCGTTGTCTAAAGAAAGAAAATAACTTAGAGAACAGGAGTAGTTAGTGCCTTGTACTGGCCACTAATGACTGTGAGGTTTGGTAACCTCCTTTGTGTTTGGTAATGTGGTTTATGTTTAGGGTAATGTGGTCTCTTTTTAGTTGTGTTATAGTAATATTTACCTTTGGGGCATCAACAAGGACCAAATTACCAACTTTGCCCACTTCCAGAGAGCCATGGCTTTTAGACTTCCCCAAAGCATAGGCGGCATTGAGAGTGGCAGCCACAAGGGCTTCTGGCATAGACATGCTTAGGGTCACGCAGGCAAGGTTCATGATCAACGGCTGAAATGTTGAGGCATGAACATGAGAAATATGTGGACTTGTATCATCTCCACAGATAAATTACATTGTGATGCATATATAACATAACACATACACACAAATATCTACATTCACACATTCTTTCATACTTAAAAGAACTCATTCGTACCATGAACTATCACCGACTAGAATCCCATGCCAAACTGGGTTGTTATGACCCCGACAAATGAAAAGTTCAAGATCGCTTTGTCAAAACATAGACATAAAAAAGCCACAAATTAAGAGCCTCAACACCTCTCTAATTTGCTCAAGTTTGAACCATTTTGGAATGCCCAATACAGTATACAAACATATGTACTATTTACGGCCATTTCAAATTCTCAGTTTAAAGAGCCAAATCAGCTCAAAGCTACAAGTTGTCTCCTATAGCAAAACAAACTAATCTGACATGCAATTCAAAGAGTTGGATTTTTTTTCAAGTGCATTAATCAATTCACCTGTGCATACATAAGCACTTAATAGAACCCTTAATATAATAAGTAATGTTCCTTCAAATGTTCCTTCAAAGCCATTATGGCCCATAGAGCCAGAGCTTGTTCTGGTTTCTATAGCATGAGGCAAACAAGTGATAACAATCACCTCATGGACAGGATGCCAGTCCATTGCAGATTTCTACCCCTCTCCCAAGCTTGTCCTGGTACCCATTTTCACCTGAGTCAAATGGGAAAATATGGGTTACGTGTCTTTCCAAAGAACACAATGCCAGACCTTACATTGCTAGGACTCAAACTCTAAGCCTTATGATTTAAAATGTGACAGGTTAACCACTAGGCCACCGACGGCACCTTTCCCTAAAGGACTTATTTACAAATGTTCCCTTTAACTAGAATACAAACTTAGATAAGATAAGTAATTGTTCATTTTATCCTTTGCAAGAAAAGCTATCGTTGCCATTGGTTTACATGACATAGTGTGCAGTAACAATATCCAATAACAAAATAGATTCGCAGACACATGTATATCAACACAATGGATTTTTGGGATGGTTTTTTTCTTCCCATCACAATGTCTTTCTTTATGTCT
>JAXRKP010002252.1:47500-61607 GCA_037039925.1 Doris montereyensis | reverse complement strand
TCTTCTTCTATCTTCTTCCTTCTTCTCCTTCTCCTTCTCCTTCTTCTTCTTCTTCTTCTTCCTCCTCTCTTCATCGTCTCTTCCTTCTCTCCCTTCTGCTGTCTCTCTTCTTCAGTTCTTGCTTTCTTTCTTCTCCTCTTCGTCTTCTTCCTCTCTGTCTCTCTCTGTCTCTCTCCTTACTTCTCTACTGCGTCTCGTCCCGTCTCTGTCTCTCCTCTCTCATGGCGAGTACTCGTGCGTCTTCTCGCTTCTCGTCTTTCTCTCTCTCTCTCGTCTCTTCTCTTCTTCTTTTCTGTGTCGCGTTTTTTGGTTTTCTTCATCTTCGTTCTGCTTCTTTTTCTTCTTCTTCGTGTCTTGCTTGTTCTTCTTCTTCTCCTTCTTCTCTCTTCTCTCTTCTTCTTCTTCTTTCCCTTCTCTACTTCTGTCTTTCCTCTTCCTTCCCTCTTGTTCTTCTCCTTCTTACTATCTGTTGCCCCGCCCTCTATCGTATCCTCCTGCCCTCCTCTCTCTTCTTCTCTCTGCTCTTCTCTCTCTTCTTCTCTCCTCTTTCTTCCTCTCTCTCTCTTCTCTCTACTCCTCCTTTCTCTCTTTCTCGTCTCTCGTCTCCCTCTCTCTCTCTCTCTCTCTCTCTCTCTCCTCTCTCTCTCTCTCTCTCTCTCTCTCTTCTCTCCTCTCTCTCCTTCGTCTCTCCTCTCCATTCCTCCTTCTTCTCCTGCTCTCTCTCTCTCTCTCCTTCTCTCTATCTCTCTCTTCTCTCTTCTCCCTCTCTCTCTCTCTCTTCTTCTCCCTCTTCTGTCCTCTTTCTTCTCTCTTCTCTTCTCTCTTCTTCTTCTCCTCTACTCCGTCACTCTCTCTTCTGCTTCTTCTCATTTCTTCTGCGTCTGTCTCGTCTCGTCGCTTCATCTGTCTCTGTCTCTCGTCTCTGTCTCTCTCTCTTCTCCCCTCTCTCGTCTGTCTCTCCTCTCTCTCTCTTCTCTCTCATCTCTCTCTCTCATCTCTTCCGTCTGCTCTCTCCCTCTCTCTCTCCTCTCGTCTCTCTCATGTCTCTCTCTCTCAGCTCTCCTCTCGTCTCTCTCGTCTCTCTCCTCGATCTCTCTGCTGCCTCTCTCGCTCGTCTCTCTCTCATGCTGTCTCTCGCTCTCTCTCATCTCTCTCCTCTCTCTCCTTCTCGTGCTCTTCTCTCTCTCTGTCCATACGTCTCTAGGCGTCTCGTCTTCCGCTCTCAATCTCCTCTCTCGCTCCCTCGTCTCTCTCTCTGCTCCACTCTCTCGGTCGATCTCCTCATCTCTCTCTCTGCCGAGCGCTCTCGGGTCTCCTCGTCTCACGTCTCCTCTCTCTCATCTCTCTCTCTCTCGTCCTCATCGTCTCCTCTCATTCGTCTGACTCGCTCTCCTCTCGTAACTCCTCTCTCGCCTCTCGAGCTCTCCTCGCTCTCTCCCGTCGCCGCTCTCTCGTCCGCTCTCCTCTCTCGCTCTCCTCTCGGTCTCTGCCCCGTCTCTCGCTCATCAGCGCTCGTCTTCTCTCTATCTCTGCCTCTCATCTCTCTCTCGCACTCTCTCGCCTCTCCTCTCTCTCATCATCTCTACCTCATCTCATCCGTCTCTGCCTCGCGCTTCTCTCAGTGCTCATCTCTCTCTCGTCTCTCTCCATCTCTCATCTCTCGTGTCTCTCTCGCTCTCGTCAGCTGTCTCTCTCTCGGGCGACTTCTCGTCTACAGCTCCTCTCTACTCTCTAACCTCATCGTGTCTCGATCATCTCCTCGCTCATCTCTCGGCTCTCTCATCTACTCTCTCTCTCTCTCGTCTCTCTCTCTCTCTTCTCTCTCTCTCGTCCCTCGCCTCTTCTCTCTCATCTCGTCCTCCGTCTCTGTCTCTCTCTCTCTCTCCTCGTCTGCGTCTCATCTCTCTCGTCCTCCTCGCTCCTCTCCTCTCTCTCTCCCTCTCTCGTCCTCTCCTCTCTCGTCTGCCCTCAGCTCTCTCGTCCTCTCTCTCTCTCTCTCTCTTCTCTCCGGTCCCCTCTCTCTCATCGTCTCTCTCTCTCGTCTCTCCCTCGTCACGCTCTCTCTCTCTCGTCTCCTGTCTCTCATCGCTCTCTCTCATCGTCTCTCTCCCTCATCTCTCCTCTCTCTCTCTCTGCAATCTCTCTCTCTTCTCTCTCTCATCCTCTCTCTCTGTCGTCTTCTCGCTCTGTCTCCCTCTGGCTCCGACCTCTCGTCTCTCGTCTCTCTACTCTCTCTCTCGCTCTACCGTCCTCTCTCATCTCTCTGTATCTCTCCTGCTCTCTCTCTCAGTCTCCGTACTCGTCCGGACTCACTCTCTCTCCAGGGCTCTCTCTCTCTCGTCTCCGCTCTGCTCTCTCTCTCTCTCTCTCTCTCTCTCTCCTCTCTCTCTCTCTCTGCTCGTCTCTGAACATCATCTCGTCTCTCTCTCTCTCTCCTCTCTCTCTCTCTCTCTCTCGCTCCTCTCGCTCATGCCTCTCTCTCTCTCTCTCTCTCTGTCCTCTCTCCTCTCCTGTCATCTGTCTCATCTTCTCCTCTCCTCTCTCGTCTCTCTCGTCTCTCTCTCTCGCTCTGTCAATTCTCTCTCTCTCTCTCTCATCGTCTCTCTCTCTCCTCCTCGTCTGCGTGCTCTCCCTCTCTCTCTTCTGCTCTCCTCACCTCTCTCTCTCCTCTCTCTCTCTCTCTCTCGCTCTCTCTCTCCTCTTCTTCTCATACTCTGTCTCCTCCTCTCTCTCTCTCTCCTCTCTCCTGTCTCTCGTCTCTCTCTCTCTCCCTCTCTCTCGCTCGTCTCCTCTCTCGTCCTCTCTCGTCTCTCTCTCTCTGTCTTCTCTCTCTGTCACTCTGCTCTGGTCTACTCGCTCTCTCTCTCGTCTCTCTCCGCTCTCGGTCTCTGCCTCCTCATCTCAATCTTCTCTCCTCATCTCTCATATCTCTCTCGCGTCTCTCTCTCTCTTCCACTCTCGTCCCATCTCTCTCCGTCTCGCTCTCTCTCTCTCTCGTCTCTCTCTCTCGTCTTCTTCTCTCTCCCTCTCGTCATCTCTCTCTCTCTCTCTCTCTCTCTTCTCGTCTCATCTCCTCTCTCTCCTCTCCCTCTCTCTCTCTCTTTCTCTCCTCTACTCTCCCCGTCGCGCTCTCTCTCTCTCTCCTCTCTCTCTCATCTCCTCTCTCTCAGCGTCTCTCTCTCTCTCTCTCTCTCTCTCTCTCTCATCTCTCCTCTGCGTGTCTCTGTCTCCGGCCTCTCCTCGTCTCTGTCTCTGTCGGCTGTCTCCTCGTCTCTGTCTCCGTCCCCTGTCTCCTCGTCTCTCTCGTCTCTCTCTCTCTCTTCTCTCTCTCTCTCTCTCTCTCTCTCTCTCTCTCTCTCTCTCTCTCTCTCTCTCTCTCTCTCTCTCTCTCTCTCTCTCTCTCTCTCTCTCTCTCTCTCTCTCTCTCTCTCTCTCGTCTCTCTCTCTCTCTCTCTCTCTCTCTCTCTCTCTCTCTCTCTCTCTCTCTCTCTCTCTCTCTCTCTCTCTCTCTCTCTCTCTCTCTCTCTCTCTCTCTCTCTCTCTCTCTCTCTCTCTCTCTCTCTCTCTCTCTCTCTCTCTCTCTCACTCTCTCTCTCTCTCTCTCTCTCTCTCTCTCTCTCTCTCTCTCTCTCTCTCTCTCTCTCTCTCTCTCTCTCCCTCTCTCTCTCTCTCTCTCTCTCTCTCTTCTCTCTCTCTCTCTCTCTCTCTCTCTCTCTCTCTCTCTCTCTCTCTCTCTCTCTCTCTCCCTCTCTCTCTCTCTCTCTCTCTCTTTCTTTTCCTCTTTTTTTCTAGATTTCTTGTATATCATACACCTGACCATTTGAAAGGCAAACAGAAATGATTGATTAATTTAATTATTAGTTCACATGCTTTATTGTTCTCGACCAAAAACGTAATAAATATCCTTTAATTAATTGTTCAGCAGAATTGATCCATATAATTACTCAAACAAACAACACAGAGATTTAAAACTATTAAAGGACAAATGACGTTAAATGAAAAGTTGAATATCATATGGTAATTTTCAAAAGTTGTGTATGCAGGGTCACATGTTCATGAGTCTTTTGTCAATTATTAGTAATAAACTAGACATTAACCTATACTATGTCTTGTTAAGTCAAAATTGTAGCAAGTTCACCCTTCAGAACACTTTTTAAAATCCTTTGTGAATATCGTTATGTATATCCATCATGTAAATGGTTTTTGAAGTCATGTGTCAAAATTGTTATAATATGTACAGCTTTCAACGTTACTTGAGTCTACATATATAAGTTGCTCGATTATGATGTGTCGTATTTTAAAACTGCAATGTAAGTTGTATGTCAAAGTGGTGAGATAGAGCATAATATGTCAAATATATGAGATATGAGAGGGACTTCTACATAAACATAGTGAAATGACATATTTGAAATGAGATTAATTTGGTCAAAATTGTGATTTATGAGTCGTTTCTTAAATTTGTCAGGCGAATTAATCGTACATGACAGAACTGTGATGCAATGCATGTCAAAACGATGACGTCAAGATCCCGCCATATCGACATCAGCCCCGTCTGAATTTAGTGATGAGTCCCGGGATGTCAACGAGATGTGACGGGTCAGAGTCAAATCTATTGTATTGTAGGTCACAATATGTTTTAACAGTGGTTCTCAAATAGGGGAATGTCCAGGGTTTCAAGGGGGAAAGGAGGGGCGGGGGAGGGGGGGGAGTAATTTGCAACCACAAATTTGTAAACTATTATTTTGAAAGCCCCTTTTTGAGGCAGACAACTTTTTGAAAGGGGTGACATGCCATTCTGAAATTTGGTGAGAGGGTGCATGGATCACATAAAAAATTTAAAAAAAAAAAATGAGAACCGCTGTGTTATAATGAAAGAAATGAATAAATAACTTGTGGAAATAGAAAGATGGAAGTTACACGTCAATTGTGTTACCGTATACAATATTATATCGCTTGTCGCACTATTTGGAAAGTCAAACGTGGTGAAATTAGGACATGAGCGACGTACCAACCAAAATTGATCGAGTATTAATAAATGGTCGCTGAATGAAATCCTTTATTATCATTATTATTCGAGGAATAGAAATGCGTTAAGCAGATAATTGTAAATGCATCTGTTTTGAAAGAGAACAATACAAGGAGTGTTGGCAAATGAAATGGGTCATATTTCCATGACTAGTAACATTTCTCATAGCCATCACTCCCGGAGTCAACACTTTTAATGTTTATAGAATCAGCAGAGATACATGTAATCATTTCATAATACCACAGACATCGACAATGTTAAGTAAACACACAAACATTCTTTTTAATGTCTCTCCATCTCATTTTTGCTTGTCTGTCTATCTGTCTGTCTGTCTATTTCTTTATATCTCTCTTCTCTCTCTCTCTCTCTCTCTCTCTCTCTCTCTCTCTCTCTCTCTCTCTCTCTCTCTCTCTCTCTCTCTCTCTCTCTCTCTCTCTCTCTCTCTCTCTCTCTCTCTCTCTCTCTCTCTCTCTCTCTCTCTCTCTCTCTCTCTCTCTCTCTCTCTCTCTCTCTCTCTCTCTCTCTCTCTCTCTCTCTCTCTCTCTCTCTCTCTCTCTCTCTCTTTCTCTCTTGCTCTGCTCCCTAAATTTATCTCAATATCTTTGGTGTATAGTTTTTTCTCGTGCATCCTTGGCAGATTAAGAAGAACACAATTGTCATTTTATTTATGTATATAATGTATTAAACTGAAGTGGCAGGCTTTGTAGGCGTGATCACTTCTGTACACACTGTTGTATTTATATTTGTATGATTTCCTCCTTGCCACACATAGCCTACTGCATTAGAAATAAATCGCTGACGAAGATGAAAAGGTATTCAGTCTGCAAGTCGTCTTCCAAAGGCAAATACAAGGATGGGGCGTGGAGGTGGAATCCAGCACACAATGAATCACTCAACGCCACGCTTTCCTGGTCTTACAACAACATTAGAGATCTAACAGAAAATGAACGGTGGCATTTCACGATATTCTTCACTCAACTGTTAATGTCATTATCGTTAACATGATATTATATTATAGTATCTCCATAAACGAAGTTCGATTTACCCCTAAAATTCAACTTGATTCAACGAACTAGTCGTTGTTGTTTTTCACTTCACACTACATAAAGGTCACTCCTTTAGCCGCGTACTCCGACAAAAAAGATAATGGATCCACACCATCTCCGTCACTTTCGTCGTCTGTCAGCTGTTTCATGTAATGTGACTCCTTCTAGCGCATCGCTGTCATCGTCTACATCTGTGCCGTATGCAGTATTATCACTTTTTTAGGTGAATCCGTGGTTTTGGTTTTTGTTGATAAGATGCTGGTGGCTATTTGCCCAGCTTACTCGAACTGCCGTTGTTTGACCCCAGTGTTGACAATTTGCAACGTTTGCATCTCAATGACTCCACCCCCGATGACGTTACCACCATTTCCACCACCACCACCACCACCACCACCACCACCACTGCCACCGCTGCCGCCGCCGCCACCACCACTACTACTACTGCCACTACCGCCGCATAATGGAGTAGCGGAGTCACTCATCTCCGAATAACGGTCGAAAGATTCACCAAGGCCTTCATCGCGTCGCTGAGAATTCAAAATATCGTCCATGGTCGTTTTCTGGTGAACCTTTGGATTAACTGAGTTGTCAGCACTGAATTGCCATTGCATTTCTCTTCCGTTTTCGGCGGCGACGACGAATATGGGGAGATCAACACGTCAGCCTTTGTGATGTTAGCAGCCACGGGTAGGTTTACTTTGACGTCACTTACGTCATTTTGTGGCGTTGGTCTGCGCCAATTGTGGTAATAAGACTTTCTCTGAAGAGGTGGTTTTGGGAACCAGTGACTCTCGGCGAATCCTTTCTATTTCCTCTTCAGGTATCGTTTCCGGTGGGTTTATGCTTGTTCGACTTTTTTCACACTGCTTGTCTGTCGCTCCATTAACATGTCGAAGGATCGAGACGACGTGTCAGATTTGCAAGTCTCCAGAGACATCGAACGTCTGAGACGATCCAAAGACATGTGACTGCGTTTCCTTGACAAACTGTTGATCTGTAAAGTGGAAATTTAAAAAGGCAGGCGTTTAGCAGTTAGAAATACTGCAAAGGTATTTAGGGGAAATGTTCAACTTTTCACGACCAGGAAGGCATTTATAAGTATGAGAAAGATAGTTATAATAATATGTTGTATATTGCCTATAAAATAATTCTTATGCTTTGTTGAAGGTTGAAATTATATTATTTTAAGTCATTCGATTTTAAAGGTTTTTTATTATATTTTCTTGCGTGTAGCCATTTACGTCTAGAGTAGCAAAGACAATGATTGTATTTAAGAACGTTTGAATCGTTTGAATGACATAACGATTAAGATTGCCTAATGTTTATTACAGCTTAACATGATTTAGGTCTGGGAACTTCAGATTATGCTTGATCTTGTCATTACATTTATAGCCGACTAAACTTCGTTTTTGCCAGGAATTTGGATACTATTTTTAATGATTATAATGGTGATTCTGATAATAATGATAATACTAATATAATAATAATAATAATAATAATAATAATGATAATAATAATAATAATAATGATAATGATAATGATAATGATAGTGATAATGATAATAATGATAATGATAATGGTAATGAAGATGATGATAATGATAATGATATTGACAACGATAATAATAATAATAATAATAATAATAATAATAATAATAATAATAATAATAATAATAATAATAATAATAATAATAATAATAATAATAATAATAATGATAATAATAATAATAATAATAATAATAATAATAATAATAATAATAATAATAATAATAATAATAATAATAATAAATAGGTATGTACTATGTTTTAAAATGTCTCTAGCTCAAATATTGAGAGGTGAATCATAAAAAAGTCTGAAAACGACGGTCAAAGATATGGTTCACCCTATAAAGGTTTAAATACATAATATGTATGGAAGGGGTTGTCAAAATAATAGCGATAAAAAAAGGTGAAAATGTAAGGATGATTATACAGATAATTATATAGTGTGCAAATCAAATGTTGATATTAAAAGAAAAGAAAAAATGGGAAAGAGGATATTAACTGAATTTGGTGAATAATCGGGAATAACAAACAAAAATTAAGTGTAGTTCATATTTTTAATTATTTTGTTGTAGCAACTCTGAATTTATATTGAATACGAGATTAAATATTTTAATGTCATTGTTATGCTCACTATTACTAGTGCTTTCCTTCCAGTAACTAGCATATCAAAGCCTGCTTTACTTTTGTGTATTTCACTTATAAAATGAAAGTCAATAAATTTCAAAGCAAGCAAATAAACAATAAAAAACAGTATTTTAAAAATCAATATAAAATTAATCACGCAATTAATAGAGAGAAAAATCAAATTGTGTAACAAATTCAATGACAATAAAAGTATTAATAGGTAAATTATAAACGAATACATGGATGCATTATAAATAATTCAATAAATTGTGAATGAATGAATGAATAATTAAGTATAGAAAAATAAATAGATAAATAAATAAACAAATAATGAATAAATAAATGAATCAATATATAAGTAAAACAAGCACTTCATCATAAAAGTGGGTCACTCAAGAACACTACTGTATCAAGCTATGTTTACATGAGGATGTCACTGTGCGTTCAAGACTATAACCTCTATTAATAACCTTACTCAAAACTGACACACTTATGATATGGAGTTAAAAAGCAAAAAAAACAACAAATGTCATAAGTATACCGCTGTCGATGATCAACTAAAGCCTGCAGTCAAGTGGTTGGATACAAATGCCACACTTCAACATAAGCTCTCACGTAGCCATTAACGTTGCGATTTAGTTATCATATAGTATGTATTCCTGCCAGGTTTGTCATGATACATCAAATCAACTAGTCGGCGTAAAACAAAAGTGGGCCATCCCACGATTAGTCTATTTTGAGAAAATGAGGGTAAGAGAAATTCTTTTTTTAAAAGGTCCATCCCACATGAGGGCCAAATCTTAATCGGTTTATCAGTCATTTTGATACAGGGATGAACAACTCTAACAATTCGAGAAAGGGTGATATTCATCACTTGCAAAGGAGAAGAGTTCCTATCTATTATTATTATTATTATATTGAGTAGTGAAATCAATCTTATATTTAAAAACAGTTCACCATTAATTATAAATAAAACTTTATATCCCCAAAATTACAAACTGCGAGATAGTCCACTCACTTTACGCCAACCAACTGTTCAGCAAAGATTTTGTAATAATAGCGTGTGGTGGATTGCCAAGATAAAGCCAAAAGCCAATCCCCCCTGACCACCTCTGTTTTTGCCAATCCCATTACTCATATTGTATTAAATTGTAATCTTTCCTTTTCTTATTGAATGTCTATAAGTAAAAGCAGCAAATACAAATGTCCCAAACCTTCAAAACGATGTATACACCTTCAATTAGTATTATGAGAGCCATTATTATAATGAGAGATGATAAAAGTATATTATTGATGTATTTGTCTCTTTTGGTGCAATTTGAACGTCGTGGAAGCTATAGTACGGAGCCTATGAGCTTTGCTAGGGTCGGCAACGAAAACAAGACAACATTGATCAGTTATAAGGTACGAAAAAATAACATTCATGCTTGAAGTCATGCAACATGTGATTTAGTCTGGTATAGTAACATGTCAAGCAAACATGCTTATGGCAATTATTCACCAAGATGCAAAAGAACAAAATATTTATACATTATTAGTAAAAATGTTTGGGACATATATAACATTGATCAATGTAACATGTTTTTAAATGCATGCATGTCAAGAAGCGGAGCACAACATTTATGAGGAACAAATGTGAATCAAAATATAATATGTAACAAGATGGTCATCTGTCGGTAATTACACTAGAAATTGCATAACATCAAGATTGGTAAACAGGGCAGCAGTACGGGTTGGGGTTTTTTTGTGTACCTTTTTGTTTGAATATATTGTCGTCTGCGAAATGATCTTTATTGATTGCTTTGCACCCGAAGAAATACAAATTAACACACATAATTATCACTTATAATCGCTGTGTCACGAAGAAATTCACTGGGGGGGAAAATCATATTATCATTATTTTTGTTACGACATGAAAAAACCTAATATTAAAGACGTTCTACAGTGAAGCTTTTAATAGATGTTAAACACCCATCGGTAAGATGGACTGAGTGAAACAACTGCATGGCTAGTCTAGGGAAGGGTTGGGTGTAGACATCAGAACAACCTGATACGAACTACGATTAACTCTTTTGTTTGTGTAACGAGAAGTTAACGGACACACAGACAAGACGTGGAAACACGATGACCTTTGTGCACGAATTCTTTTCGAATAACAAAGCAGGACATACTGTACATAAGGCCATGACAAGAAGTTACGATATTTGTTCCATCTACCTTGCAATGAGGGCAGTTGGACATTTTTGGAGTGGACAGACCGAGGTTGCACTTTCATCATGGTGGGGCAGGCTCTCCGTCATGTTTATGTCAATGGACAAACTCAGCCATATTATTTATGTCATGATGGCGTCATCTTTAGACATTCTTCCAGTATTCTTCCGTGTGGAAAGGATTTTAGTCATGTTATCACTGATACATAGCTTGATCATTAATTGACATTCAGTAGTAGACAACTTAAGTGTTCAAATTATAATTTATTTTATCTTAACTTCACCTTGGCCTAGACAACTGTTCAATCATTTGTTCTAAAAGGTGTACGCTGAAATTGTTATGGATGGTGCCACTTCGATCTGGATTTAAAATAGCTCAATGTAGTTTTAAGCAGCAATTTAATCAAAATAAAAAATGGATTTATCCGGGTAAGCCCAGGTATTTAATATAACTAAAGTCAAATAAATGTTGCCGTGGTGTGAAGTTTTGTAGAAAAAAATCTCAAATTGCTGCAGTGGTCTGTCTGACTTGAAAGAATGAAGGTCTTGTGTACAGACCGAGTTGAATATACATCTGAAAAGACTCAAACTTCGATGGGCATATTGCAGATCGTAATGAGAACTTTACCATACGGCATATTATCCCTGTTGCTTTTTAGGACTTGATAAAACATAACATTATCCCTGTTGCTATTGAGGACTTGATAAAACATAACAAAATCAAAGACACGTAATGATCTTTTTTATAAACAATACAGTAGCGCTGAACAAGCTCTGTTACAAAATAAGATCGGTAACACAAAGTAGTCAGATAAACAGATTTAATTGGATGAGAGACAACATTCCCTTACAGGAATAACCCGTACATAAAATTATGTTACACAGTTAAAAAAGGTACATACAAATCTAAAATAAAAGTACCACTGTTTTAATAAACAAGAAAAAAGGCAAAAACATAATCAGAACATCTCCGACACCCTCACGTCCCGAAACAAACCAGAAAACAAACCAGACAAAAGAAGGAACAACAACATCCACAACAACATTGACGGCAACATAAACTGAAAAATAAACCCCTACAATACAGCCACTACTCTGGCCCTCTTTAAACGTAAAACAAAATGTTAACATTTACATGTCAATGAAGGTGTAAACGTTACATAATTAAACAATACTTAAAAATACATACATGTATCACATAGATAATCACGAACAACATGATATATTATAACATTTGTATGAATAAAAGGGAGTCACATTTGTTTTAGGACTAAATTGGCGGATATATTTTATATGTCTATTGACTCACTCATTTACATAACTTTTTATATAATTTTAGGCCTTTCTTGTTCTCATACTCCACACAGTAGTAACATTCAGACGAGTAACACTTATATTATAGACGCCAGAACGATTCTTTAGATCAGCATTTTTTTCAAGATGGATCTATGATATGAGGTTTGTGATTTTCAAACGGATTTTCATGTAATTACAAGAGACGTACGACCAAATCTCTAGACTCAATTCCGAGAACTCTTGTAGAGTATAGAGTCTCGCACAGCCTCAATTATTGGGTTAGTTACGATATCCGGCACCTGGCTCTAAAGGAAGTAGAGATAACCCTCGTAGGTGAGCATCCTCTGCCCCTTGGCAAGAAGACAGGTTACAAAGTCAGAGCCAAGTCGATTCACACACAATAACAAAATCATTGCTTATGGAAGACGTGACGAATAATACCCGGCCAGCCTTTAATTTGTTTTAAATGTCGATAAATCTCACAATACATGTATCGGGTGTATAGGGTACCTCTGAATTGGTTTCCATCTCTTACAAGGCCAATAACTAGGTAGAACTATTTATACGATAGGAGAGGTGGGCGTTAGAAGAGTTATTATCTAGATGATATTATACTATCCAAGTCAACGCTTCGCAAACGCACTGACCAATCAAATCTGAGCTCTCCAACGTGGGACATTACCATTGTTAGTCTGATTATATTTGTATATACAGGTTCATGTTAGATTATAGCATGACGCATTGCTTTTTGGTTAGCGAACACAATACTGCAGGAAATGGAAACAGGTCAGTTTACCTTGAACACATCTGTATGACAGAACACAGAAAGGTAATGGAAGTTTGCGGGAGATTTGTAGAAGCGAATGTTTAAACGATGAAGGTATCATTAGAAGGTCTGGAACACATATACAATATTACAATGTCATTTAATGTTGTGCGTTTGTGGTGATTTAACATTTATTTTATTATACAGTTAATGACGTGCTGAATCCGCATTATACATTTAATCGGGCGATCCAAACGCAATCTAAATATTATAATGTTACTACATTATTAGAAATGAAAAAGATGACCGTTCTGATTCTCAAATTGATCAATACTATAATAACTCTTATCAAACTTTACAAATCCAGCCCAAAGAATAAAGACGGAAAGGTAAGCACACATTATGTAATACTATTACACGTAGACAACGATTCTGTGGGCAAAGGGTTCCCCAATGCGAGTAAAACGAATATTTTCAGAAATTCTGACGTATTAATAAACCTATCCAATTAGCCTTGTAATTATCAATGATTTACTTATCCCTCTACCTAACTATCTACCTACTAAGTGACACTCATTCAACAGGATATTCTTATTCTAACAAATGTTGTAAACACATGTCGTGTCGAATTGAAAATTTAGCTTATTGTGTCCACAATAACTTTTCTTGTGAGTGCTACTATGAAGGTGTGGACAGCCAACCCATTGTGGTTCTATGGTTAACATAATTGGCAGACAATAAAGAACTTCATAAAAGAAGATGGATAGGAGTTAAGGAAATAAGAAGCATAAAGGTGTTTTTTTAGGACCCCCTCCCCTCATTCCACAAAGAAGTATTGTTGATTCCGAATAATTGTAATATGTTAACCATCCAAAGGAAGGAGAGGATACATAGAAACATAGGTGCAGTGCAAAATAGTGAAACGACTAAAAATTATGTAATGACGAGACATTCAAAACATTCACATAGAAAAATGAAAAAATGAAAAATGTACTCGGATATTGCAAGTATGAAAGTCGTTTTGAAATTTATGATACACTGGAAAATCAAGAAAGAAATTGAAGATTTCAGAATAAAGGGTTTAAAAGCGAAAGGAGGCTATATAATAAATTTACCTGTGTTCTTGACATAGAAATGACTTAGATGTTAGTTGGACTCACTTCATCCGCTGTTGGTGCGCACATGTATACTATTAATAGCAATGCTTTCATAGGACGGTATCAAGATCCAGACTTTGGTATTTTGGAACACAAAATGGACTTGTCATCCACCACTCTCTCCTCATTTCGTGAGTGAATGGTACGATTGGGGGAGCATACAATGATAACTTATCTTTTCGACAATATTACACTTACAAGTTTAGAAAACAAAGGGAGAGTAATTAGTCTCTTATGGTTCAATGTTTCAAAATAATAATGTGTTTTACGAAATTGGAAAGTTAACCATTTTTTTTTTTTGTAATTGTTTTTTTTTTAAACAGAATCATTTGATAGAGGTTAGATTGAAGAGAATAGAAACAGCGGAGAGAAGACTAAAACGGGTTGGGGGATGAATGCGAGGTAGAGAAAGAGAAGGAAGAAAAAGAGAAAACCTTA
>JAXRKP010002252.1:25000-37500 GCA_037039925.1 Doris montereyensis | reverse complement strand
TAGAAGTAGTAGTCAGTAGTAGTAGTAGTAGTAGTAGTAGTAGTAGCAGCAGTAGTAGTAGTAGTAGTAGTAGTAGTAGTAGTAGTAGTAGTAGTAGTAGTAGTAGTAGTAGTAGTAGTAGTAGTAGTAGTGTAACCAAAAAAACCCATTGAATTATGAAATTAACCTGATAATAAAATAAAACAGCAAGTAACGTACGTAAATCAATTGGTAGGAGTTACTCATCATAGCGATCAGCATGTTTAGTAAGACGATCAAAGCGATCCAGGAGTAGGTGCCAAACATCAACTTGCCCACAAACTCAGTGAATTCATGCTTGAAGCGAGGTTGAAGCTCAGCATGATCTAAATCCACCAGGCCGTAGATAGCCCAATACAGAGATTGGACAATTTCAAACAGGCTGGGAAATAATAATAGGTCAATTAGTTAAATTAGACATTTTATAATTAACGCAGATGAAGAATTAAACGACGCGAAATCAGTAACTTATCTACGTAGAAACTAGACAGACTGTCAAGTATCTAGTTTATATCGGATTTCTATTATTTTTAATAAGACAGACACAGTTCTTCTGTTCAGAATTGTTTCTTTAATCGTGAAGAAAAAGGGTTTAAAAAGTAAATTTAATCAATGTTTGATTGAATTTAAACTAGTATGTGATTCCAATTAATAATTGAATTAAACACAATCGCATTCCTGATCAAGCAACAAGAGAAAAGAAGCTTAACAATATCCAATGACATTTTATCTTAACATGCCCATAATGTATCAACCTGTTAATGTGTCTAATTTGTGGACGATGATGTTATGAACTTATACACAACATATACGAAGAGGCGGTGTCGCTGAACCGTAGTGTTGTGAGTTTGTAATCACGACAACACTAGTTCAAACCCTAATCGCTGGCACAGGTGGGGGGGGGAGGAAGGGTTATTTCACTTTCACAACGTTGTATTCTTAGGAAAGGTACTCCCCTCTACTTTCCCTCACTTGAGTCAGGTGTAAATGAGTATCCATCTATAGGTACAGAAAGATTCTGTTAGAATGTTAGTACGGAAAGTCTAACAGGATTGTGTACTGCATGCTCCCCCGGGAGTTGAGAAGGACTTTGAATGAAGTGGCCTAGTGAGGGATAGATAATGTACAGTCGGTGAGCCTGCGCTTGTGCGGAGATACAGACTATAAATACACCTTTTATCTTAATTTCAACAGAAGAGGACTGTCTATCGTTGACAAAACATGTTAACCGAAACACGGGAACGTTTACTTAAAACAAATCTTAAGTTCAATAGGGGAATGTCACTGAGGTTTTACATGGTGGTATAGCGAGTGCGATTGTAAACTCCTTGGTCTCTATATTACTCAGCTTTAATAATGCTATTACTTTGCTTTAATCGATTTGTCTGTTGATAACTTATAGTTTATGATGATGACTATGCAAATTATCATAACAAGAATACATTGAGATGACTAGGATGATAATTTGTTTGTTTCATTGAAATTCACTCCGTCGTCCATCATTGCGGTGATCTCAGGGTGAATTAAGAAGAAACAACAAGATGAAAGAAAAGTGAAAGAAGGAAAGGAAAATAAATAGGACCTACCAGCAGCCCCCTCAACCGCCCGTGATAATGATCATAAATACGGTGATGATGACGATTACAAATATCATCATCATATTGACTTGATGATGATGATGATGATGATGATGATGATGATGATGATGATGATGATGATGATGAAGACGACGAGAGAAGATGCTGTTGATGATTACGTTAAAGATGATGATAGTAATAATGATGAAACTCAGGACAATCTTTCCGTGGTGGTTATCGCACTACAAAACGAAACAATCTTTATATTCAAACTCCACAACGCCCTTCTTTCCACTAAAACCCCCAAAGCATTCGATGCAACAACATCAAACAGCCAACACAGGCTTGACACTGACAACACCACAGTACTATCATTCTTTTCTCACTTAGCAAAACTTCTGTGTTTCCGATCGCATGACGAAGGCAATGAATCTCCGTCCTTCATCTGTGACTTTTGTATAGAGCAGTTGTTTTCGTGTCTGTTGGCGTAATACCAGTATAGATGGTTCAAGCCACAAGCGTAGGAGAACAACACTAGAAGGAAAATGCAACCGAACTTGACAAGATCCATGATCATTCTTCCTAGCGAGATTTGAAGAGGTCCCAGGTACGGACTGACGGTAAATATGTTGACCAACTTCAAGGAGCTGAAAATGTTTGCAGCTGCGAAAAGCGCTTCTGCGATGAGGTTGGGGTCGTAGGCAGGCCAGAATTCCCTGTCGAGCTTCGCCATGTGGTCGTGATTTTTCTTCTCCTCTTCTACCTGTCAAGAAGATAATAAAAAAAAATCACAATTAGTATTACACCAGACATGGAGTGTGTGATTGTTAAATCAAACACCAGACAGGAAGAGAAAGAGAATAAAACGTATAAAGCGCCTTCTTCATTTCATCACACCATCTGAAGAGAAGTGCTATAAAAACAAAACTAAAAAAAAAGCTTTAACAGAAAAATGCAAGATCGTGGTGTTACTTGAAATCTAGTATTCATCTCAATAGCTTATACCATCATTTTCTCTCTAATGTTCTTTTTCAGAAATAGAGCCACACACGTATTTGTGACATTGGTAATTTGTTCATGTTTGAAACGATTTAAGATTGCTTTTCGTGTGTGTACGTTTTCTTCAAATAAGATTACGAATGATGAAGCTCTTAATCAGTGACCACAGCCAAAGAATAACGTCATACAGATCCATGCCTTGACCTTCACACCAGTCCTGGCATTTGTCAATTTGTTTGCCCAAGTTAATGCTTTAGCACCTTCATATCTATACGATTTATTCATGAAAAAATGGTAATTGCCGTACACTGAGATCCTTGTTTTAGTAATTTTAATTTCGCCCTGTCCCTCGAACTTATTTTACAGCTTATGGCGATAGATATTTGAAGTACATGGTCAAAAAAATTGAGACATGCTTTCTCGAGAGATAAAAGACAAAGAAAGCTTTAGGTCTTTTAACACCGCTTTTAATTCTAACGAAACACATCTCTCTTCCTCCTCGGTCTAGGTAGGTAGATAGACACCTAGTGCCATCGAAGACGAGCGATAAATAGGAGGACACGTGTGCTGATCAAAACTCTCAGCGCATGTAAGAAATATCCCTTGGCTGTTTACAGGGCAGTCCGGGCAAACGTTTTCAAAACAAATCTTACCAAAAACACCGAGATCACCTAAGTAGTTGTTGATGTGGGTAAAATCAAATTAATTCAGATCGCGGATTTTGCTTCAGACGTTTGAATACCAGTCCGTTAAAGTATTCGAAGATTCTCATATGGAAAGCAACTGCACATGCATCACTATAATAGAATGGGTGGATTTACTCGAAACAAAATCATAGGCAGCCTTATTAAGGTTTCGTTTTGGTTTCACCCACATACACAATTGAGATAACTGTGGGATGGTTTTGGTTTTACCGACATTCACAATTGAGATGACTGTGGGGATTTTGGAATTGACATAAAAAAGACCAAGAGCACCAGGCAAAATCATACCTGCAAGCTCTGCGTCAGTACCACGACCTACTGGGGAGGAGGGGAGGAGGTCGTGAAAGCCATTTTTGCCCGAATTGGAACAAATCTAGCTTATTGAATTAATGGATGGAGTACATCATTTCCTTCACATAGATACCATAAAAGAAGCTCAGTATCGATTCTTTGAAGTTATACGATTTTTTTTTAAAGCAACGATAGAGGCCTTACTTTCAACACATCTATGGTACTATAATAAAAGTCAGTAATTGTTTTTCTAAGAACAGCAAGCGGTACTTAAGTTATTGATCCCAATATACTCCAACCAAAAATAATCGACTTTTCACAAATTGTTCAAAATACTTCCTTAGATTGCGAATAAAATGTGTGACATATTCCGCGCACCTGATATCGAAATGTGCCATCGGACATGCGTATAAATGAGCCGTGGTTGTTGGAAAAGGGTCGACAAGACATAGCTGAGAACCTCTCCAGGTTTTCTGCTTGTAAAGAATTGTTGTAGTTCTATATTATTATCTATAGTGACAAAACATGGCCATTCGATAACAGGCGGGAATGCCACGGTTAGAATGAATTCACTGTATGGTATGGGGACAACTTTTCGACAGTGTTTGGTTAGGTAAATAGAATCTATAGTGAGAAATAAATTGGATGAGTATACATTGCAAAAGCAAGGTACAAGATTACAAGGTTGATGACATAGAAATGAAAAACAATACAAAACTATAAAAGAGTTCAAATTAAAAGAAATGCATCATTATTCAAAATTTAAAAAGAAAGAAAGAAAGCATCAGTAAGCTGAGACAAATAATGTAACTGAAGTTAACAACCAGAAATGTGAGAGTAAACTGGAAACAGTAAAGAAAGAGAAAGAAGTAACGATAAAGCCCGGACTGTCCTGTAAACAGCCAAGCGATCTTCAACGTGCTCAGAGTGCACCTCCTTGTTATCATCGATCCACCCTCTGGACCAGAAGGCGGGGGCGGGGGGGGGGGGGATCTAGATTTTACTAGACAAAAGCTCGAGAAAATTTCCAACCGTTGGCAGGGCTTGAACACACAATCTTTGGGTTGAGAGGCCGCCTTATGGCTCTGGACTACCGAATTCCCCAAAAAAGCATTAAGAAAATAAAATACAAAAAACAACCATTGTGCTATGCAAACTAAGAGCCAAAAGATACCATTTCAATACAAGTTAAGTTAGGTATATCATTATCATACTCTAACAAGCTACGAATCTCATCTTGGACATGCACGTAATATCTACCTGGATACTTCCTAACTACTAAAATCCTCCCCTATGTCCTAACAAATTGATCTAGCATCTAGTTACATTGGACGTGGATGAAGAACTGGCAGGTGTTATCACAAACACGCCTGCGGGAGAGTAAAGTATCCTTCGGGAGTGCTCAAAGACAGGGGCATATGTACCCAAAACAAAGGACCAATCATTCCGTCTGTAGACAAGAGGCTTGCTAGTCCAGAGGCAAGGTGTCTGCCTCTCAATGAAAAAGTAGTGGGTTCGAGCCCCGCCAATAGTTGAACAATTTTCTCGCGTTTTTTCGAGTAAAATCTAATGTAGCTGCCCCCCTCCTACCCTTGGTCCAGGCAGGTAGATCGAAACCTAGTCGGATTGGAGGCGGACGATAAAAAGGAGGTTCCTTGTGCAGATCACAACACTCTGTGCACGTTAAAAATCACGTGGTTGTTTACAGGGCAGTCCGGGCAAAATTTTCAAAAATCCTACCAAAAACCCCACAATCACCTTAGTTGTGGATGTGGGTAAATCAAATCAAATCAAAGTCTGTAGATAGCGGAATAACTATGTGACATCGGCCATAACGTGTTTGGTAATCTCTTTGATCCTCACAACTCTAAAATGGCTATATTATGCAGTCGGTAGGGGTGAATTCAAAGAAAAGATAATATATTTACTTTTGTTTCAACAGGCAAACGTAAGTACTTTTCAATATTTCTTCTTGGAAATATAAGGACGGCAAAGCCTGGCTTATAAAGCACAACATAATTAGTAAGAAGAAAATGTAATGACATGCATGAATGACTAAATAAATTATCGTTAAAAATGTTAATGCATAAATCAATGGATAAAGCAGTCAGTCAATCAAGAATAAATATGTAAATAAACTGATAAAAAGGCCAAAAAAGAAACAAAGAAAATACGAATGTTCTACAGTGAAGAAAAAAGTAATAAAAAGCATTAGATAAATCGATGATTTTTAGATATCTTCATGAGCCAAGTAAAATCCAGCTTTTCCTTTCAGCTACCATCAAAGCTCAACAATAACAATAATAAAATGATAATACGCTAAACTAGAGCGTCTTAAATTGTTGCTAGTACTGTAGATCTGTGATATCGTGCCTTGACATTCAACTGTCCCCATTCGTTATCACGACTTTCGATTTTCTGACGTGTTCTATGTACTGTTTTCATACGGCTTGTTTTTATCCCCGAGGAAGAAAGAGTTCTCGTTTGCGTGTCTCAATGTGAGGCGCGTGACAAACCAAAACCTCTCAGGTCTCATCCAGCGCCCAAATCTCGCCCCGGGGGAGAGGGGGTGGGGGACACTCTTACCGTTTTCGTTACTTACTCCTCGGGGGCCAGACACTAGGATCTCTACATGAGGCTTGTCAAAAATTTGCGTGGGTTGTGATGCCCGTTGCCGGAAGAGAAGAAAGTCCCGAGAGGCGGACATCTTCTACAATAGCTTCTATAATCGGCACATACATAATATTCTGTATCGTAGCGGCTGGGATGGTTGGTATGAGTGTTAAAAGAAGACTAAATAATCCTGATATTATCCATCTAACATATATATTTTTTGGAATATACAGTACTTTTGTCAACAAACTCTTTCTGATGGACGTATGGTGTGAAAGCAAGTAACCCAAAGTATTCCCAAATAAATAGGCTGTATTGCTACACTTGATCTCAATTGTGTAAAAGCAAGTAATCTTAAGTATTACCAAAATCAATAAACAGTATTGCCATACCTAACTTCAATGGTGTGAAAGCAACTGTTTCAAAGTACTCCCCGATAAATACGCCGTATTGCCACGCTTAATGGTGGGAAAAGAAGTAACCCAAAGTAATACCCAATCAATATACCGTATTGCCGCATTAAGCTTCAAGAAAAAATTAATAGACGGGAAGATAAGAGGCTTAAGAAGAACAAGACAAGACTCTGAAATCTTTATAGGTCCACAGGCCAGGACAATTATTTACAAGCATACAAGAGGGACAACTCCAAGTACAGAAAGTATGACAGTTACCCGCAGGCACCACAAGACAATTTATAGACACAAAGAGTGGAACAGTTATAGACAGAGAAAGTGAGTTTAATACATGCAAGTGAAGACACGTAGACTGGAACGATTTTTGCAGGCACACAAAAGGGACGAATTGCAGGCATGAAATTAAGTGAGGTGATTAGAGGTACCAAACATGGACAATTACAGGCACGCAAAAAGGACAAGATGGAAGTGCATAGGTCATGATTGTGCTCAGAATGAAAACCAAGACACCCAGCCATAAGAATGCCTTGACAATGAAAAATACAAGACACCTCCAGATTGAAAAATACGCACAGCCATAACCAGATTGAAAAATACGGACACCCAGCCATAACCTTGACATGGACACCCAGCCATCAGGGCCAAAGAAGGCAGGAAGACAAACAGGAACATAGCGAAGGAAAGGCAGTCGGAGAATAACACAAAGAAATAGGAAATTCATGGAGCGAAATCAGACTGATAGCCCAATACAGAGTTGAATGGAGACGTTTTGTTGGTGCCTTTTGCTCCTCCAAAGAGCCATGAGAAAGATGATGATGAAAAAAGGACGATTATCGGCACACAGTGATAGTGCCATTGCAGGTAATCAAAGATGGATAATTATCGGCTCACAACATGAGATAATCACAGGTACATATGAATGATTACAGGCTATTGTGGGCTATTGCAGGTATACAAAGATTGACAATTACAGGCAGACACAGTGAGGCAATTTGCAAGCACACGAAGTGTACAACGAACATACATACGCACAAAGTCGGAAAATCACAAGCATGTACAGTGTTATGATTACAGGCACTCACAGTGGGACAACACAAGATGAAACAAATTCAGGTACACGAAATGAGACAGTTATAGCCACTACAATTATAGATAACAACAAGGACTCAAAGTAAAGCAAACAAAGATTGGTGCTAACAGGCACACATCACAAGGCAATTACAGGCCGGTAAACAAAGACAATTATAAGGAACGTGAAGATGGTCAAATACAGGCACACAAACTGGGACAATTGCTGATACAATAAGGGCGATAATTCAAGGCATCTACGGTAGAAGGATTACATGCACACATCTAATAACATATATGTATAATATTGGGACAATTATAAACAGTTGCTTCATTTCATAGTAAATGGGAGTTGTTTTATAACGCAATGCAATACTAAAGCTGAAATGAACATAACAAGGTAAGAAAAAGGTAAACGAAAAAGAATATCCCGACCGTGCCAAAGAAAATGCTTAATAACTGGTCTTTGGTTGATTTCCCAGCCCCTTCCGATTCACTGTAGATAAGACACCCAGTAACTAATGTTGCCTGTAAAGACAAACGGTGAGGAAAGGAGCGTGCTTACCTTTGTTGGTAAAGCGCTCTCTTTTCATGGAGAGGCGAGAGATGCTATCGCGGAGGTCGCTGGTTTGATTACACTGATGCTCAACAGCAAAAGTTCTAGCCATTGCTTTGCTTGTGTATCGTTTTTATTCCCATGAGCCTTCAATATAATTTCATGTCCTCATTCATCATTAATCTCACCTATAATGCACTTTTAAAAAATTGGAGATGATCTCGAATATTCGACCAATGACTATGTAGAGTTATCCATATTACATGTATCTCCGACATGACCCTTAAAATAACTGATCTAATTTATTTTCATTCAAGCGTGCAACTTAGAATTATATACATTATATTATATTAATATTTGTCTTTCAATATCTTTTTTTCCTGCTTCGTTGTCTCCGGTATTTTTTTGTCCACTTGTTATCGATTCTTCGTTCTCATTCATAGCTGATAAATTTATGTTTATTTTGACCTTGTTCTATTTGCCCCGACCTTTCTTACTTTTATTCCTGCACTCTTACTAGGGTTTTTTTCATTATTATCTTTTTCACCTTTTTTAATGGCTGCTCAAAGAACTGTATGTAAGTATGAATGCATGTCATAAAAGCTTAACGAGAACGGAGCAACGGGTGGGAACGCTACCGATTGGCAAAGGCGATTGCGCGGTTCACAGCTAGGATTAGCAGGATGATACAAGACCAGCGTTGTTTATTATACAGCCCTGGTCACGACAGGATCCAACTTGAATGAGAACAACATTAGGATTGGGAATAGATGTGTTTATGATGAATACGATATAATTATATATATATATATATATATATATATATATATATATATATATATATATATATATATATATATATATATATATATATATATATATATATATATATATATATATATATGACATAGGTAGACAGAGAAATAGACAGTTATACAATAGTGATTCAACAATCTAACAAAAACCCAGTAATAATAATAATAATAATAATAATAATAATAATAATAATAATAATAATAATAATAATAATAATAATAATAATAATAATAATAATAATAATAATAATAATAATAATAATAATAATCATAATAATAATAATAATAATCATAATAATAATAAAATCATAATAATAATAATAATAATAATAATAATAATAATAATAATAATAATAATAATAATAATAATAATAATAATAATAATAATAATAATAATAATAATAATAATAATAATATTCTTTATAAAATACCCAAACAAATCAACTACGAAACCAAATATGATCAGTAAAAAGTAAATACGAATGAAAACAAGATCTGATAAAAACAGCACACAAAAAAAATTAACACTCTGATCAGAATTCTTCATACAATTTATCATACTACGAGCATAATTCTTACTGTTATTAAATATTTCACACTAGGAATTATCAATAGTTTATTTTTATTTTCTTATCTCCGTTGTAAATGTTATCCAACGGAAGTTACAATCCGTATTAACACTGCGTATGATGCTAATGGATTCGACACAATGCTTTTTTCATTAGATTGTATCGGGACATCTTCCTCACTGTTTCTTCTGACATCACATTGTGTGATGCCGGAGGTATTACTTAGATCTAGATTCTAGATAGTTCTCGTTTGTTGTTTGACGAAGGGTTATACCCGAAACGTCACGTGTTTGTTCTGTCTTTATTAGTGGAGTTGTCACTTATTGTCATAATTATTTACAGCCCCTTAGATGACAATGAATTGCAATATGTGGACAATTTATTATTCCGCATTTAGCCTGTTCCACAGGTTAGGGTGTATAATGAACTATGTGTGGTCTGTCTCGTTGCGAGATAGTATGTCCTTTACCAACAGGCAAGAACACGGTCTTGTCAAAATCTAATGTGGTAATAACTGGCCTGTCACGGCCACGTCTCCTGGCATCTCTCCATATGCAAGAACATTCCACAGCGTACGCCACATGGAGGGTATCCAGCGCCATGGCTTTCTTTGATCAAAGTATGGCATCGGTTTCTGGCTTATATAAAACACGACAAATCATTTACTATTTCTTGTAGTCACACAATCATGGAGCAGATGTCAAAGACAATTTTATTATCTGTGCAGGCCGCATGATAAACGCTGGTAAACATTGATGGTTGGCGTCGAGTTTTTCTTCTTATAGAAGAATGGGTGCAGGTTGGGGGCCTGGAAAATATGATCCGCGGAGAATAGAGTTCATATAGCATAATATGACGTTTGGGATTTAATCTTTGGGGATTTTTTAAGTTGTGAATCATCTTTGGTTATATTTTTTGTTTATTTGCACTTGAAATCAATACGTGTAACCAGAAATACATTCGTGTGTCGAGTCATATTTGAAGCTTTAAATAATAATTATAGGAGACATAGACTGGACAACTGTTGCTTTCAATGAGATGGCCCTGGGTAAATAAACGCACTCTACACTGTTATTGACTCTGTTCATGACAACTAGAATGTCCTCAAAGATTTGGCTTTCTTTTAGAATACAACATAACCCAAACCACCTTTTAGAGTCTATAGATATAAATAGAAAAACTCAATACTGTGGTAACAATTTTATTATGTGAAATATTGGTGAAAGGTAATGGCAGTCCGTAAAATACCAATGAAAAGAAGGAGAATGCATGGACGATGTTTTGATTTTATTTGATTTACTCACATCCACAAATACGGTGATCTCGGGTCTTTTTGGTAGTTTTTTTTTAATTTTGCCCAGACCGCCTTGTAAACAGGCAAAGGGATTTTTGACGTGCACAGAGTGTTGTGATCTGCACACGGTACCTCCTTTTATGTTTCGTCTCCGATGGGACTAGGGGTCGATTCTTCTACCTGGACCAGGGATGGGGGGGTAGATTTTATTTGAAAACAAATCGAGAAATTGCTTTGAACCGATGGCGGGGATTGATTTCACCCACGACCTTTGGATTGAGAGGCCAACACCTTGTATCTGGACTACTGAGTCCCCCATGAAATGTATTCAACTAACAAGAGACGTACAGAAAAGAAAAGACTGGACGACAGCTGCTGGTATATCCACTACGCTGTTAACCCATCCCCATTATCGATATATAGTACATCCCCCATTACCGATCAACCATTCCCTTATTACCGATAAATCACCCATCTTATATTATCTATGTATCGTACATCCTCCATTACCAATAAATCACCCATCCCCCAATACCGATATATCACCCATCCCCTAATACCGATAAGTCACCCATCCCCAATTACCGATAAATCGCCCATCCCCCATTACCGATAAATCAGCCATCCCCCTATACCGATAAATCACCCCATCCACCATTACCGATAAATCACCCATCCCTCATTACCGATAAATCACCCATCCCCAATACGGATATATCACCCATCCCCCATTACCAATAAATCACCCATCCCCCATTACGATAAATATCACCCATCCCCCATTACCGATAAATCACCAATCCTCCATTACCGATAAATCACTCATCCCCATTACCAATAAATCACCCATCCCCATTACCGATATAATCACACATCCTACATTACCGATAAATCACCCATCCCCATTACCGAAAAATCACCCATCCCCCATTCCCGAATTATCACCCATCCCCCATTACCGATAAATCACCCATCCGATAAATCACCAATACCGATCAATCACCCATCCTACATTACCGATAAATCACCCATCCCCATTACCGAAAAATCACCCATCCCCATTCCCGATAAATCACCCATCCCCCATTACCGATATATCACCCATCCCTCATTACCGATATCACCCATCGCCCAATACCGATAAATTACCAATCTTCCAATACCGATATATCACACATCCTCCAATACCGATAATCATCCATCCTCTATTATCATCCTCCATTACTGATATATCACCCATCCTCCATTACCAATATATCACCTATCCTCCAATACTGATAAATCACCAATCTTCCATTACCGATAAATCACTCATCCTCCAATACCGATATATCACCATCCTCTATTATCATCCTCACCTATCATCCATTACCGATAATCAGACATCCTCCATTACCGATATATCACATTCTCCATTACTGATAAATCATCTCATCCCCATTATCGATATATCACTCATCCTCTATTACCGATATATCACAATCTCCATTATCGATAAATCACCTATCCTCCATTACCGATATATCATACATCCTCCATTACCGATATATCATATCCTCTCCAGTATCGATATATCACATCTT
>JAXRKP010002252.1:0-10000 GCA_037039925.1 Doris montereyensis | reverse complement strand
TATATATATATATATATATATATATAAAGACCCTTATATATATATATATATATATATAAAGACATACACACATAAACATACACAAGCACACACCTGTTTCATGCAGAGAAAGATAAAAATATGTGCTGGGTCAGTCAGTGGCAGTATCAAAAAAGTATAACTAAGAGACACCCCACGTTCTCTAACGTAATATCTCTGGTGTAGCGTGAAAGGTGTGTTTGGTTGGCGCAAATTACGACGTCATGGGGTAAGATAAATGATAGGATTCATGATGGCGTTTGTCCTGCTCCCATAGCCTAATTCTGAAAGCTGTTTGATTTGTAGGTCATTAGTCCACCCACACTCACACCCACATTTGCCATGAAAGGTGAGATAATCTATGAGATTCTGGGTAACGCTTTAATTTCCTAGTCTTTAAGAAAAGAAAGAGCAAATTGTTTATTCTCACATACACCACGTTGTGTAAACATGGGACATGGGAGGTTTGCCTCGTGCCCGATAAGCTGTGTATCGATGAATTCTGTTTTACCATTGAATTAAGAAGAAGGCACGCATTGAAAGCAGACATTAATAAACGTTAGGAGAAATAAAAATAATACCATGATGTTTACACCGTGTTTACCTCGTGTTTCGCTGTTAGGAAAAAGAAAAAGAAGAAGAAGAAGAAGAAGAAGAAGAAGAAGAAGAAGAAGAAGAAGAAGAAGAAGAAGAAGAAGAAGAAGAAGAAGAAGAAGAAGAGTCGCGCGTGACCAACTACTGGTTGAACTATTAACTGCTGCCAGTCCTTTGAACGAATTTCGATTGAATTCTTTGGTCTATTCTGACGATGCCAATGTAGACACATAGACACACGCACACACACACCGACACACACGGAGACAAACACACACACATACACATACACACACGGACACACACACACACACAGAGCGAAGCCGTAAAATCCTTAGAGGAAGCCAGACCCCATCAGATGTCTACATAGTGAAAGTTATATGATGAACATTTGCCGTTACCATCTTCCCCTAATTTCACCCAAAGCAATGCCAATAATAAGTTTGGATGTACCTCAACACAACTTGACTTAGTCTATTTTTTTTTAAAGGAAAAAATGAGAAAACTGATTATTTTTATATTCGTTTTTCTTTCAAGCTGACACACACGCAGACACACCTTACCCACACATACAAAGAAAAAACTCAATGCAAAAGGATGGTGAATGTAAGTAGATAGCAAAACCTCTCCCCTGCGTGTGTTCCCTTATTTCCGACCCCCCCCCCCACCATTCTAATATTATATGTATTTACAGAACTCTTTGCTCAGATGGTACATCTTTATAGACACGTGTACCAATAATACCAATGGTAATAGTTATAGACACATGTACCAATAATGTCTATGATAATAGTTATAGACACGTGTACCAATAATGCCAATGGTAATACTTATAGACACGTGTATCAATAATGCCAATGGTAATAGTTATAGACACATGTACCAATAATGTCAATGGTAATACTTATAGACACGTGTACCAATAATGTCAATGGTAATAGTTATAGACACGTGTACCAATAATGCCAATGGTAATAGTTATAGACACGTGTACCAATAATGTCAATGGTAATACTTATAGACACGTGTACCAATAATGCCAATGGTAATACTTATAGACACATGTACCAATAATGTCAATGGTAATAGTTATTCACACGTGTACCAATAATGTCAATGGTAATAGTTATAGACACGTACCAATAATGCCAATGGTAATAGTTATAGATACGTGTACCAATAATGCCAATAGTAATAGTTATAGACACGTGTACCAATAATGTCAATGGTAATAGTTATAGACACGTGTACCAATAATGTCAATGGTAATACTTATAGACACGTTCTTCTACCAATAATGTTATAACACGGTAAGAGTTATAGACACGTGTACCAATAATGTCAATGGTAATAGTTATAGACACGTGTACCAATAATGTCAATGATAATAGTTATAGACACGTGTACCAATAATGTCAATGATAATAGTTATAGACACGTGTACCAATAATGTCAATGATAATAGTTATAGACACGTCTACCAATAATGTCAATGGTAATAGTTATAGACACGTACCAATAATGCTACAATGGTAATACTTATAGACACGTGTACCAATAATGTCAATGGTAATAGTTATAGACACATGTAGCAATAATGTCAATGGTAATAGTTATAGACACGTCTACCAATAATGTCAATGGTAATAGTTATAGACACGTGTACCAATAATGTCAATGGTAATAGTTATAGACACGTGTACCAATAATGTCAATGGTAATAGTTATAGACACGTGTACCAATAATGTCAATGGTAATAGTTATAGACACGTGTACCAATAATGTCAATGGTAATAGTTATAGACACGTGTACCAATAATGTCAATGGTAATAGTTATAGACACGTCTACCAATAATGTCAATGGTAATAGTTATAGACACATGTACCAATAATGTCAATGGTAATAGTTATAGACACTTATACCAATAATGCCCATGCTAATAGTTATAGACATGTGTACAAATAATGTTGTTGTTTTACCCACATCTACAACTAAGGTGATCTCGGGGTTTTATGGTTAGAGTTTTGTTTGCCCAGACTGCCCTGTAAACAGGAAGGAATCTTAAACGTGCACAGAGTGTTGTGATCTGCACACGTGACTTCCTTTTCATCGTCTGTCTCTGATGGGACTAGGTGTGGACCCATCTACTTGGACCGGGGGGGGGTTAGATTTAGCTCGAACAAAACTCGAGAAAATGTTTCAACCGTTGGCGGGGCTCAAACTCACTGCCTTTTGGTTGAGAGGCCAATGCCTTGCCTCTGGACAACCAAGTCCCCTTCAATGATAATAGAAGAACTAGTACGTAGACAACGATGGCGTGGGAGTTGTAAAAAGATACTGAGCGTGACGCCACAAAGCCAAATCCAATCTCTTTTCCCCCCAAATCCACTCTTCCCCCCAAATCCAATCTCTTTCCCCCCAAATCCAATCTCTTTCCCCCCAAAATCCCATCACAATAATGTCCATAATACATTTAATAAAAGTACGCGTCTATGTTTTACCCTCACTCATCAAGGCGATGTAACGTGGATTTGTTTTAGGCTTGACCTTATGACCTGGTAGTATATCATAGCTGTCCTCCCACACCAAGTTCAATTAAATGCCAACATACTTACAGTATATTGAATGTAACAACTCGCTTGTAAAAAATGTCATACCAAGACAGTATTCATTTGCCCATCGTGTTTGAAGTCATATGCCCATCTTGTTTGAAGTCATATGCCCATTGAGTTTGAAGTCATATGCCCATCGTGTTTGAAGTCATATGCCCATAGTGTTTGAAGTCATATGCCCATCGAGTTTGAAGTCATTTGCCCATCGTGTTTGAAGTCGTATGTCCATCGAGTTTGAAGTCATTTGCCCATCGTGTTTGAAGTCATATGCCCATCGTGTTTCAAGTCATTTGCAAATCCTGTTTGAAGTCATATGCCCATCGTGTTTGAAGTCATATTCCCATCGTGTTTGAAGTCATTTGCCCATCGTGTTTGAAGTCATACACCCATCGTGTTGAAGTCATTTGCAAATCCTGTTGAAGTCATATGCCCATCGTGTTTGAAGTCATATGCCCATTCATTTCTTTTTTTGTTTTGCGCCAACTGGGAGCAACATTTCTAAAATCTATGCTCGTTCTAAAGACCGAAGACCTTCAAAAACGAAATGTCAAAATATGACAATACACTCTAATAGCTTCGATAATTCATGTCGGTGACCAGCAAGGCCACATGAGATCCCGCTGTCAAGTAGATGTCTGATATAGTGCCTGCTAGCGTACGATATGTACCGTTACCATTTGCCCCTTCAATGAGGAGGGGAGGAGGAGGGGAGGGGACTCGATGGTCCAAAGGCAAGTTGCCGGCCTGTCAAACCAAAGCTCGTTGTTTTAAGCCCCGCCAACGGTTGACAATTTTTCTCGAGTTTTTCTCGAGTAAAATCTACTGAACCCCCCCCCCCCGGTGGTCCAGGTAGGTGGATCGGCACTTTGTCCCCTCGAGACGGATGATACAAAGGGAGGTGCCGTGTGCAGATCACAACGCTCTATGTAAGTTAAAAATCCCTGTGCTGTTTACAGAGCAGTCGGGCAAAATTGAAAATCCTATCAAAAGCCCTACCTGAGATCACCTTAGATAAGGATGTGGGTACATCAAATTAAATCTTTTTAAAGTCAGCTATAATCCCGTGTCCATTAATCAACTACAATTTCAGCATCTACTAACAACTCTTCTATTGTCAGCACACACACAAAACCGACACCAAGTTTATCCAAAAGGATTCACAGAGAGGCAATGTTATACTTGAGATACAAAGACAAAAACAGATTTGTTATTCGAGGCGTTGTAGGCGAAGCCCCTCGAGGTATTGTGAACTTGTAACCACGACGACACTGTTTCAAAACACTTGGCTCGGTCAGGTGTTTTTTTACAACGTTGTATTTTAAAATAAATACTGCACTGTGCTTTCCTCAATTGACTCAGGGGTGAATGAGTCGAGTACCCAGCTATAGGTAGAGACATATCTTATTAGAGCGTCAGTACGAAGTGCTTAACAGGCTGCTGTATTGTATGCTCCCCAGGAGGAGCTGAGAAGGATTTTGAATGAAATGGCTTGGAGAAATCTGCTGGCACTTGTGCGGGGATACGGACTATAAAACCATTTTTTGAAAACGGTTTTACATAATTGATTCAATCCCCAACCGTGTGATAGCCAATAATAAATATTTATATTGACATTGACCGAAGAGGTACTCACATAGAAAGACGATATACGACGTGCAGTGAATGATGAACTTAATGAAAGGCTTGGAGATCAGTTGGCCCACGCTGCACTTTGGAGCCAAGAGGTAGATGATGGACCACACTGGGAAGAGGCTTCCAATCATGCTCGCGATGGTCAGCTGGGACAGAATGGACCGGCGCCGGAAGCCAGGGAGTCCTTCGTACCATAGCGAGGCCAGCAGCTGTTGGCAGTTGGGATGAGCGACAAACTGTTGAGGAAACAAAAATAGTCGTGCAACTTGAGGACTTCATTGTAAATCATAGTTTTTCATTGTTCTTTTCACTGTCTGATTTAAGCTTGTGAAATTGTACATGGATTATACTAACAGGGTGATTATTCTACTTTTAAAACGTACCCAATTATAAATATTTACGATATAAAAATGTATTGGAATACATTAAGTTTGCAACTATACTTATGTCAGATAGGTCAAATCTTAAAATTTCGATCCACACCAATAACATTGTTGTGCACTATTTATAGCCGGCATCATGACGAACTTCTATAAGATAGTGCCATCTTAGTTCACTTGAAGATGGCGTTTACTGTTCAGCAACTTGAGCCACGGAGTGTGTGTGTGTGTGTGCGTGTGTGTGTGTGTTTTTGCATGTGTGTGCATACTATACATCAAAATGCACCCAAGAGTGTGCCTACATAGGAACTAATGTGAGTCTAAGAGAAAGATATTGAGAAAATACATATGTTGCTAGTGTATGATAAAAACGAAATTATAAAGTATTATAGTCAAGTATTATACTTGTGAGTTTGTGTATGTGCGTGTGTGTTTTGTTTTGTTGTTGTTGTTGTGTCTTGGGTTTTGTGTCTGTGGTTGTTTTGTTTTGCTGTATTTTTTGGGGGTGGTCCGGGGGGGGATTTGTGGGTGTGTGGGTGCATGAGTCCATGCATACCAGCGGCTATGTTTGTATGGGCACGCACATATATTTATAAAGCAATCATACTTATATGCTCATGTGCATAATATGAAATAAAATTCCGTTTTCCATCAATGAAATTAGATCCCTATAAATTCTCTTATTCTTCACGAAGAGGATTATAATTGTCATGCAACAGCATCAAATAATGTTGTTACAAGTTAAATTTGTCATTTGTAATTTGCACATTAAACAGACCCTATTAGTTCGATGAGGTAATGCTAGCAGTAGGTCTTTCTCTTCGTTCTTTCTTTCTTTATCAGCTCCCATTCTACCTTCCGGTGTATGGGTTTTTAGATGTCGAAATGATCTTTCTCCAGGCTGCCCTGTCCTGACAGTTTCTGTTTCCTTCCATGAAAGTTAAATTTCTTTGCGTTAATGCCTCTTTTATATCTTCTTCCCCCTTTCTCCGAGGTCTGCCTTTTGGTCTTTTACCTTGAGTTTTAGCACTATATACTGATTTAGCTATTCTATTGTCATTCATTCTGTTAACATGTCCAAACCATCTCAGTTGATTCATTTCTATCTTAGTTTTTATGCTATCTGCTTTGGTTTGATCTCTTATTGTTGTGTTTCTGATTTTGTCTCTTTCAGTTTTCCCTTCTTCTCTTCTTAGATATTTCATTTCGGCTGCCTGCACTCTACTGTATTCCCTACTGTCTAAGGTCAGGTTTCACTGCCATAGAGGAGAATAGGACAATAAACTGTGTTGTATACTCCCATTTTGGTTTTTGTTGACAATTCTTGTTTACCTACAAATGCCTTTCCTAGATGGTTATATATTGCACTTGTCTTTTGGATTCTCTGGCTGATTTCTTCTCTTAGTTTTCCTCTGACTTAATCATTACTCCTAAGTAATTGTAGTTTTGACCTTGTTCTAAATTCTCTCTGCCTAATTTAAGATTTTGTGTTTTAGCTTCCCTAGTTACTACCATTGTTTTGGTTTTCTTTGCATTTACTCTCATTCCTCTTTTATTTAATAATTCATTATTCATTATGTTGATATTTGACTGGAGGTCCCTTTCTGATTTTCCAAACAGAACTAAATCATCAGCAAATGAAAGCATTGATACATTTACTTGTTTGAGCTTCCACATACCTACATTCATTTTCTTCATGTTTGAGCATGCCTTTGCAACTGAATCCATAAATGTGATAAACAAAAGAGGACTTAGGATACAACCCTGTCTTACTCCTATATCTACATCAAATTCTTCAGATACATTTCCAACTACTCTCACTGCACATGTTGGTTTATTGTAAAAAAAACTTTTAATGGCTTCTATTAAATTTTGCTCTACATTGTGTTCTTTTAAGGAATGCCATAGTTCGTCCCTCCTCACAGTGTCAAATGCCTTTTCTAAGTCAATAAAACACAGATGCAAGTCAATATTTCTCTCAAGGAATTTTCTATTATTTGTCTAATTGTAAATATGTAATCTTGTACACTTCTTCCTGGTCTAAATCCACTCTGATGCTCTTCAATCTGATCCTCTACTCTTTTCCTTAGTCTCATTTCTAGAATCCTGGCATACACTTTTCCTGGTCCCTCTATAGTTTGAGCATTCTATGGTTAATCCTTTCTTATGTATTGGTACTACAGTTCCCTTTTTCCAGTCGTCTGGCACCTGTTGGACTTACATGCTTGTTGATATATTGCATGTAGTAGTTTGTCTGCCTCTCTCCCTTGGTTTTTAATCATTTCTGGAATAAACTTGATCTGCTCCTGGGGCTTTTCCTAATTTCACTTTTCTTATAGCTGTTTGAAGTTCTTTCATTGAGATATCTACTTCTTCCAGCTCTCCATTACTTGTTACTCTTCATAATTGATCTGTACTCCTTGTTTCATATGTTCTGGAGGGATTATGTAATTGTTGAAAATGCTTTCTCCACGTTTCCATGATTTCGCTGTTTCCTTTCATTATTTCTCCTTTGACGTTCTTAATTTGTCGTATTGGGCATGTTTTGGTCTTTCTCATGCTCTTCATTGCTCCCAGAACAGCTTTTGATTTCCTTGATAGCTTTCTTGAAGTCTTTGTCAAACTCTTCCCACTGTTCCTGTTTTGCTTTCCTAACTTCCTCTTTGGCGATAATTCTTTTACTCACGTAATCTATCCTATCTCCTGGTCTCTTTGTTTGCAAGTATTTCTTCCAGGCATCTTTCTTTTCTTTGATCTTAGTCTTGACATTCTCATTCCACCATGCTCTCCTTTTCCCATCTCCCTTAATTTGTTCCCTACCACAGACCTCTTCAGTACAACTGAGAAGTGTTTCTTTATATATTTGCCACTTTTCTTCTATTGTGCTTTCCTTTAGATCCATCTGCCTTTCACTGGTAGATCTTTTTATCCTGGATTGGTACATCTGTTTACTATTGGTTTATTTAGTTTTTCTATTTTAAGTTTATAGCTTTCTTCTTTCTTTTCTTTCCTTTTCTGTTAATAATCTCATTTTGGCTATCACTAGGTGATGATCACTAAATATTTCCGCTCCTCTGCTTACTCTAGCATCCATTGTACTGTAAAAAGGGAGCTGCTAACTATTATGTAGTCTATGATTGACTTTTCACATCTGTCTTCATTTACTCTTGTATATTTGTGGATATCTTTATGAGGAAAAAAATTTGTTAGCTATTTTCATGTTATTCTTTAGGCAAAAATCTATTAGTCTCTCTCCATTTGGAGAAGTTGTCTCTCCTTCTTTACCTATTACTCCTCCTGAAGTTTCTACATTGTTGCCTACTCTAAGCGTTTAAATGTCCTAAAACCATTAATTCCTGTTTGGGTTTGAGATTCTCTGCAGCTATTTGTAAATCATTTTCGAAAATATCTTTTTCTTCTTTCTTCGTTTGATCCATAAGCTATTAATAATTTAATTTATCATCCTTTTGGTTTAATATTTACCTCTAATAGCATTGGGCTTACAAATTTCCAACTTTCTAGTAGCATTTCTTGCCTTTTATGCATTAGGAGGCCTACTCCTGCTCTAGCTCTATCTTTGACATCTACTCCTGAGAAGATTAAAGTTTGATTTGGTCCTACATTTTCTAATCCTTATCCTTTTTTCTTTGTCGTTGAATTTTTTCCATTTCTTCAGCTAATTTTAACTCCTTTTCATTAATTGCTAACATTCCATGTTCCAAAATCACAGTCAGTGTTCTTTTCCAGAGTCGTTTTCGAAAGTTCAAGCCAGGTATATCATTGTATATGTTACTTTGAATGAGGTTGTTTTGGATAAGTAGGGGATTAGCCCACTGTACTCTAGGTAGATGGTGGGGTTGCCACCTTGAGGCCCCCTACTGGGCCTTGTTATTTTCTGTGAGGGCTAACTCTCTTAGCTTTTAGTCATTCAAGACCAGCCTGCAAGGCAGCAGGTTGTTATTTTCTGTCAGGGTTAACCCCCTTAGCCTTTGGTCAGCCAAGATTTGCCTGCAAAAGGCAGCAGGAGACTCGTGGAGGCGGGATCATCTACTCCCCATACAGGTGCTTACCTGTCCACTCAATTGTCACTAACTCCAAAAATATTAACCATAGATCCCCATGTTAGCATGTCACTAAAACCCAAAAATATTAGCCATAGATCTCATGCTAATCTGTCCACTAAAATGCCAAAACTTTACCATAGATCTCTTGTTAACCCGTCAGTTATATGAACTATTTATGTTGAACATGATTTCTTTCAAATAAAGTGATACATTTCACAGGTGTTGAGGTTACAATCGGTAGTCTGTGAGTTTGTAATCACGACATCACTGCTGTAAAAACCGTAGAAGTTTTACATTGTGGAAAAGGTAATTCACCTCAAGTTGTTCATACGTGAATGAGCACTTAGCTACAGCAGAGAAGGAATCGTGGTAGAGCGGTAATATTAAAACGCCCAACAAGCATTATACTGTATGTGTCGTGAAAGTTGAGAAAGCCCTCGATGAAATGTATATGGGATGTAATTAATGTACAGTTGGGAAAACATGCACTTATGCGGGAATGCAGATTATAAATTCATCTTTATCTTTATCTTCATGTGAACACGACAGTTAACAATATCTCACTTTAGATTAAGCGTTGGAAAATGGTCCTAAAGGATAATACTACCAACAACAAAAAATATCAGGATCCTCCCATTTCCTTTGACCAGTAATTTAAAAAAATCCATGACCGTATTTTGTTTGTATGATATCACTA
>JAXRKP010002251.1:57500-61621 GCA_037039925.1 Doris montereyensis | reverse complement strand
TTTTTTTCAATTCTCTACTATTCCATTATGGGACAGAGTTTCAGATTTAAATTAATGGCCGTTTGTACATATAATGGGGTTGTCTATTGTCAAATTTCGTTTCATTTGCATTATGTTTCTAATAGGTATAACATTTTGTGTGGGTTAACGGTTTTGAGACACAACAAATGGGAACAATTCAAATCTTTAAGGACGCCTTTGCGACTGAATTCGTAAATGTGATAAACAAACAAAGAGCTCAGAATACAGCCCTGTCTAACTCCTATATCTACTTCGTTCTTGAGATAAGTTTCCATCTAGCTATTCTCCCTGGATATGTTGGTTTATTGTAAAAACTTGTATAGCTTCTATCAAATTTTGTTCTACAGTATGTTCTTTTAAAGAACGCCATAGTTGATCTCTCCTTGCGGTGTCAAATGCCTTTTCTAAGTCAATAAAACAGATGTGTAAGTCAATATTTCTTTCAATGAATTTTTCTATTGTTTGTCTAATTGTAAATATGTAGTCCTGTACATTTCTTCCAGGTTTAAATCCGATCTGATGCTCTTAAATCTGATCTCCTTCTCTTTTCCTCAGTCTCATTTCTAGTATCCTGGCATACACCTTTCCTGGTACGCTGGGACGTTTGTTGTCTTCCTTCAATTATTTCTTCTTTGGTATTCTTAATTTGTCTAATTAGGCATACTTTGGTATTCTTAATCTGTCTAATTAGGCATACTTTGGTATTCTTAATCTGTCTAATTAGGCATACTTTGGTATTCTTAATTTGTCTAATTAAACATACTTTGGTATTCTTAATTTGTCTAATTAGGCATACTTTGGTATTCTTAATCTGTTTAATTAAACATACTTTGGTATTCTTAATCTGTTTAATTAAACATACTTTGGTATTCTTAATCTGTCTAAGTAGGCATACTTTGGCGTTTCTTAATTTGTCTAATTAGGCATACATTGGTATTCTTAATTTGTCTAATTAGGCATACTTTGGTATTCTTAATTTGTCTAATTAGGCATACTTTGGTCTTCTGCATACTTTTAATTGCTTCCCAAAACAGCTTTTGATTTTTTTGATAGCTTTCTTGAAGTCTTTGTCCAAACTCCTTCAATTGTTCCTGTTTTGCTTTCCCTAACTTCCTCTTTGACAATATTTCTTTTATTCACGTAATCTATCTATCCTCTGGTCTCTTTGTTTGCAAGTATTTCTTCTAGGCATCCTTCTTTTCTTTATAAACACAGACCTCTTCAGTACAACTGATCAGTGTTTCTTTATACATCTGCCACTTTTCTTCTATTGTGATATCATTCAGATCCATCTGCCTTTGACTGATACATCCTTTTATCCTAGATTGATATACCTGTTTATTTAGTTCCTCTATGTTGAGTTTAGTAGCTTTCTTTTCTTTCCTTTTCTGTTTGTTTTCTTCAGTCAGTAATCTCATTTTGGCAATCACTAGGTGATGATCACTAAATGTTCTTGCGCCTCTGTTTACTCTTGCATCCAATGTACTGTAAAAGGGAGCTGCTAACTATTATGTAGTATATGATTGACATTTCACACCTGTCTTCATTTACTCTTGTATATTTGTGGATATCTTTATGAGGAAAAAAGGTGTAGCTATTTTCATGTTATTCTTTAGGCAAAAATCTATTAGTCTCTCTCCATTTGGGAAGTTGTTGTCTCTCTTTCTTTACCTATTACTCCTCGTGATGTTTCTATATGGTTGCCTTCTCTAGCGTTTTAATCTCCTAAAACCATTAGTTCCTGTTTGTGTTGAAGATTTTCTGCAGCTAATTGGAAATCGTTTTCGGAGGTATCTTTTTCTTCTTTAGGGACGTCTTCGTTTGGTCCATAAGCTATTAATAATTTAATTTCTCGTCCTTTTGGTTTAATATTTACCTCTAGTAGCCGTGGGCTTATAAATTTCAAGCTTTCTAGTAGCTTTTCATGTCTTTGATCCACTAGGAGACCTACTCCTGCTCTAGCTCTATCTTTGACATCTACTCCTGAGAAGATTAAAATATTATTTGGTCCTACATTTTCTATTCCTTGTCCGTTTTCTTTGTTTCTGTAATAGCCAAAATGTCTACTTTGAATTATTCCATTTCTTCAACTAATTCTAACTCCTTTCCATTTATTGCCTAACATTCCACGTTCCAAATGTCACAGTCCGTGTTCGTTTCCATTTTTGTCGTTGAACGGTCAAGCCGGGTATATTATATTTAGTTCTCTGCGTCAGTTTGGTTTTGGATAAGCAGGGGATGAGCCCACTGTACCCTAGGTAGATGGTGGGACTGCCACCTTGAGGCCTCCTATCAGGCCTTGTTATTTTCTGTCAGCGTTAACTCGCTTAGCCTTTGGTCATTCAAGACCGACCTGCAAGGCAGCAGGTTGTTATTTAATGTCAGGATTAACTCCCTTAGCCTTTGGTCAGTTAAGACCGACCTGCAAAGCAGCATGAGATTCGTGGAGGGCGGGATCATCTACTTCCTGTACGGTGCTTACCTGTCCACTGTCTGGAAGTAATTCTATATCACCATTAAATTCTTTAATGATTTCGCAACCTAATCATTCACTTAAGAATCTATTACAGTCTAAAAATCTCAATTTTCTATAACTTGTTCCGAAGTCTACTGAAATATATTCTTCCGAATTGTTTAATAATGGTTTAACTTTATTATATTTATCTTCATACTTCATTATTTCTTCTATTATGAAGCGGAAATCATAATTAGAACCGTTGTGAAAAAATACAGGTATTAATTTAGAGGATTTACCTTCTTAAGTATTACAAGATGGACACGCTGCTTCTCTATATTTTGATGTATAATGATTGTGCTTTGTTATTTTAAAACTATCTTCTCTGAACTCATTTCCACATATATAACAGTTTGTTGCTTGTTGAATTCTTGTTCTCCTTTCTTTGTTAATTTATGTTTAGTTTTTTTTTCATAATAACTTAATTTATCAATCATTTCATGATGAATCATTGAAATCAACTCAACCTATTTCTGTTGAACATATATAAATAAGGATAATCAGATTTAACATAGATATCAAATCTATTTATTTCTTGTTTAAATATTTTATTTGTATAAGAATTATTTAAATTAGGAACACATGTTCAAATTGGTATGTTATTTGACAAAGTCACAGTAGATAGCAATAGGTAATCTAGATTTGTAATGATATTTAAAAAATTAAGAATACTATCCACTGGCATCTTAACTTTATAATGTTTATAATTCAAACATATTTCCATCTGAGTATTTACTGTTTTTTTCTCTTCTAAAAGACTTTATACAATGTCTACAAATAAATACTTTATGTCTATTGCTATCATATAGAAAAACTTTCAAGATTCTTAATTAAACAATAATGAGTATTATTTTCATTTTCTATAGACAACAAATCAACAATCATATGTTCATCTGATTTGTTATCTGAACCATACATAGGATATAAACTTAATTTATCACTAGGACCATTCAATGCGAATACATTTTAGTTAGATAATTATTCTTTTCAATTTTAGGAATATCTTTAAAATGTACTGAATGTTCTACTCCAGTCATATCTATTTTATCTTCATGCATTTTATATTTTGTTACTCTTTGAGGATCTCTTTTAGCAGGATATAATTTTGCTAGGATAGACCAAAGAAAACATTTATGATCATTTGTATTTTGAACAATTATAATATTACCTCATTTGAAAGGTATTGGTTTATAAGATGATGCTTTTAGATAATTGACTTTATACAGCTTTTTTTACTTTCGCTTCGGTTATTTTATCAAATACAAATCGACTACCTCTTTCTTGAAAACTGTCTACCCGTGAATTAAATAACTATTTGTATTGTTCTTAGACTTTATTGTTTCTATTGGATGATTATAATATGCATGAACTATTTGTGTTGCTAACTGTGTTCTAAAATCACATGATAAAATTATTTTACGTTTTACAAGAGCATTAGTTATAACTACTTTATCTTTAAGTTTATTAATACTACTAATATGATTCTCTTTATCAATATCCTCAATAATAGATTCTTGAATGGTATCATTGCATTTCTTTGTTTTTATAGGACTCATTTTTATAGAGGGAATTTAAGATAATAAAA
>JAXRKP010002251.1:40000-50000 GCA_037039925.1 Doris montereyensis | reverse complement strand
TTTGTGTCCATCTGTGTATGTTCTCCTTTCTTCTATAATCTATATCTCATAACCCATTCTCTTGCTGTGTCCATCTGTGTATGTTCTCCTTTCTTCTATAATCTATATCCCATAACCCATTCTCTTGCTGTGTCCATCTGTGTATGTTTTCCCTTCTTCGACATCCCATAACCCATTCTCTTGCTGTGTCCATCTGCGTATGTTCTCCTTTCTTCTCTAATCTATATCCCATAACCCATTCTCTTGCTGTGTCCATCTGTGTATGTTTTCCCTTCTTCGACATCCCATAACCCATTCTCTTGCTGTGTCCATCTTTGTATGTTTTCCCTTCTTCGACATCCCATAACCCATTGTCTTGCTGTGTCCATCTGTGTATGTTCTCCTTTCTTCTATAATCTATATCCCATAACCCATTCTCTTGCTGTGTCCATCTTTGTATGTTTTCCCTTCTTCTACATCCCATAACCCATTGTCTTGCTGTGTCCATCTGTGTATGTTCTCCTTTCTTCTATAATCTACATCCCATAACCCATTCTCTTGCTGTGTCCATCTGTGTATGTTCTCCTTTCTTCTATAATCTATATCCCATAACCCATTCTCTTGCTGTGTCCATGTTTGTATGTTTTCCCTTCTTCGAATCCCATAACCCATTTTCAGTGCGTAATATTTGCTTTGGTTGTTTATAATGTAACCGTAATGTATATATTTCACCCATCCAATCTTTCCTCTAAACAAAGACTAAAACATATGCCACCCTCATCACCAAAGTGAACAACAAGAAATCTCAGACTAAGGAAAATAATTCCACGTATGAATTTCCGAAGTCTCTATCTAAGATTATAGATCTCTAACCCATCTCCTCTTGTGTGTTCTGGCTGATTTTTAAGCTATAAACATAGTAATATGTATTTGGTCTCCTTTTTTTTGTCTTCCAAGTTACTCTGTCTGGCATTGGAGGTGCTGTATTCAAGGGGTTTCTCATTGAAAGTCGTTATAACAACACCCAAATACAAGTGCCTTTGGGCTATTTCAAGAATCCTCCCTCAAATGCCAAACTGGTGTGTGATAATGGAGTTGTAAGTTTCAATGTCCATAAATATGATAGTTATAATAACTTAATTTTATGGAAATATTGTAGACATTATATCAAAATTGAATACCCTAGACCAGATTATTTTGTTTCTTTTGAGCAGTTTTTTTTTTTTTTTGTTTTTGTTATGTTCTTCTCATTGTTGTACGACCTCTAATAGAAACTTGTTTCCCCATAAAATCTTTCAATTTAAATATATATTTCTTTTTATGTAAACATGAAAAGCTGAAGGAAGTAAGTGACTCCCCATCACCCCTCAAATAATAAAAACAAAAACACCAACTACTCTGATGTGACAGGTGGGGGTCATGCCAAGGATGTGACAGGTGTGACTTATGTTAATGATGTGACACGTAGGGGTTATGCCAAGGATGTGACACGTAGGGGTTATGCCAAGGATGTGACACGTAGGGGTTATGCCAAGGATGTGACACGTAGGGGTTATGCCAAGGATGTGACACGTGGGGGTTATGCCAAGGATGTGATACGTAGAGGTTATGCCAAGGATGTGACACGTAGGGGTTATGCCAAGGATGTGACACGTAATGGATGTGATACGTAGGGGGTAAGGCCAAGGATGTGACACAAGGGGTTATGCCTAGGATGTGACGTGGGGTTATCATGTGATACCTTGTGATACGTAGGGTTATGCCAAGGATGTGATACGTAGGGGTAAGGCCAAGGATGTGACACGTAGGGTTATGCCAAGGATGTGACACGTGGGGGTTATGCCAAGGATTATGCCTAGGATGTGACACGTGGGGGTTATGCCAAGGATGTGAAACGTAGGGGTTATGCCAAGGATGTGACACTAAGTGGGTGACATGTTTATGCCAAGGATGTGACACGTAGGATGGTTATGCCAAGGATGTGACGTAGGGGTTATGCGGATGTGAGGGGGTTATGCCAAGGATGTGACACGTAGAGGTTATGCCAAGGATGTGACACGTGGGAGTTATGCCAAGGATGTGATTTTAGGGGTTATGCCAAGGATGTGATACGTAGGGGTTATGCCAAGGATGTGATACGTAGAGGTTATGCCAAGGATGTGACACGAGGTAGGGATGTGATACGTAGGGTTTAGGCCAAGGATGTGATACGTAGAGGTTATGCGAAGGATGTGATACGTAGGGTTTAGGCCAAGGATGAGACACGTGGGGGTTATGCCAAGGATGAGACACGTGGGGTTATGCCAAGGATGTGACACGTGGGGGTTATGCCAAGGATGTGACACATAGGGGTTAGGCCAAGGATGTGACACGTGGAGATTATGCCAAGGATGTGACACATAGAGGTTAGGCCAAGGATGTGACACGTAGGGTTAGGCCAAGGACGTGATGTGCAGAGGATGTGACACGTGTTTTGCCAAGGATTACGTAGAGGTTATGCGAAGGATGTGATACGTAGAGGGCCAAGGATTATTATGTCAAGGATGTGACACGTAGGAGTTATGCAAGGATGTGACACGTGGAAGGATATGACATGTGGGGATACCCCAAAGATGTGACATTAGGGGTTATGCCAATTGTGACACTTGGAGCAGGATGCCAATTATACCAAGATGTGGGGATACCCCAAGGATGTGACATATGTCAAGGATGTGACACTTGGGGCTTATGCCAATGATGTGACAGGTGTAACTTATGTCAATGATGTGACACTTGGGGTTATGCCATAGGATGTGACAGGTGTAACTTATGTCAATGATGTAACACTTGGGGCTTATGTCAAGGATGTGACAGGTGTGACTTATGTCAATGATGTGACACGTCTCATGTCAAGGATGTGACAGGTGTGACTTATGTCAATGATGTGACAGGTGGGACTTATGCCAAAGATGTGACAGGTGGGACTTATGCCAATGGTGTGACACTTGGAGGGTATGCTAAGGATGTGACACGTGGGGGTGTGCCAAGGATATAACAGGTGGGACTTACGCCAATGATGTGACACGTGGGGCTTATGCAAAGGAAGTGACAAGTGGGACTTATGAAAACGATGTGACAGGTGGGACTTATGCCAAGGATGTGACACGTGGTGGTTATGCCAAGGATGTGACAGGTGGGACTTATGCCAAGAATCTGACACGTGGGGGCTGTGCCAAAGATGTGACAGGTGTGACTTATGTCAATGATGTGACAGGTGAGACTTATGCTAATGAGGTGACAGGTGGTACTTATGCCAATGATAAGACACTTGGGGGGTATGCTAAGGATGTGACACATGGGGGTTATGCCAAGGATGTGACAGGTGGGACTTGTGCCAAGGATGTGACACGTGGGGGTTATGCCAAGGATGTTACAAGTGGGACTTGTGCCAAGGATGTGACACGTGGGGGTTATGCCAAGGATGTGACACGTGGGGGTTATGCCAAGGATGTGACACGTGGGGGTTATGCCAAGGATGTGACACGTGATGTGACAGGTTTATGCCAAGGATGTGACACGTGGGGGTTATGCCAAGGATGTGAACTTTTGCCAATGATGTGACAGGTGTTATGCAAATGATGTGACACGTGGGGGTATGCCAAGGATGTGACAGGTGGGACTTGTGCCAATGATGTGACACGTGGGGGTTAGGCCAAGGATGTGACACGTAGGGGTTATGCCAAGGATGTGACACGTAGGGGATAGGCCAAGGATGTGACACGTGGGGTTAGGCCAAGGATGTGACACGTAGGGGTTAGGCCAAGGATGTGACACGTAAAGGATGTGACCAAGGATGTGACACGTGGGACTTGTGCCAAGGATGTGACAGGTGGGACTTGGTTATGCCAAGGATGTGACACGTAGGGGTTATGTCAAGGATGTGACACGTGGGGGTTATGCCAAGGATGTGACAGGTGGAACTTTGCCAATGATGTGACAGGTAAAGGTTATGCCAATGATGTGACAGGTGGGACTTATGCCAATGATGTGACAGGTGGGACTTATGCAAGGATGGGGGATTGATGCCAATGATGGGACACGTAATGGTAATACCAAGGATGTGACAGGTGGGACTTTGCCAATGATGTCACAAGTGGGACTTATGCCAATGATGTAATACGTCGGGGTTATGATAAGAATGTGACAGGTGGGAATTACCAAGGATGTGACAGGTGGAGTTATGCCACAGACATGACAGGTGGGAGTTATGCCACAAACATGACAGGTGGGAGTTAAGCCAAGGGTGTGACAGGTGGGGACTCATGGCAAGGATGTGACAGGCGGGGGGTCATGCCAAGGATGTGACAGGTGGGAGTTATGCCCCAGACATGACAGGTGGGAGTAATGCCAAGGATGTGACAGGTAGGATTTATGCCACACACATGACAGGTGGGAATTATGTCAAGGATGTGAAATGTGGGACTCATGCCAAGGATGTGACAGGTGGGAGTGATGCCAAGTATGTGACAAGTGGAACTTATACCAATAATGCGAGAGGTGGGAGTTATGCCAAGGATGTGACAGGTGGTAGTAATGCCAAGCATGTGCCAGGTGGGAACTATGCCAAATATGTGACAAGTGGGAGTCATGTCAAGGATGTGGCAGGGGGAAGTTATGCTAAGGAAATGACAGGTGGGATTTATGCAAACGATGGGAGAGGTGGGAGTTATGCCAAAGATGTGAGAGAATTGGCAGTCATGTCAAGGATGTGACACGTCGAAAATATGCAAAGGATGTGACAGATTGGGGTTATACCAAGGATGTGACAGGTTGGAGTTAGGCCAAGGGTGTGATAGGTGGGTGTCATGCCAAGGATGTGACAGGAGGGTGTCATGCCAAGGATGTGACAGGTGGGTATCATGCCAAGGATGGGACAGTTGGGAGTCATGCCAAGGATGTGACAGGAGGGTGTCATGCCAAGGATGTGACAGGTGGGTATCATGCCAAGGATGGGACAGTTGGGTGTTCATGCCAAGGATGTGACAGGTGGGTGTCAAGCTAAGGATGTGACAGGCGGGTATCATGCCAAGGATGTGACGGCTGGGTGTCATGCCAAAGATGTTACACGTGGGTATCATGCCAAAGATGTTACAAGTGGTGTTCATGCCAAGGATGTGACAGGTGGGTGTCATGTCAACGATGTGAGAGGTTGGCGTAATACGAAGGATGTGACAGGTGGAAGTCATACCAGGAATGTGACAGGTGGAACTTATTCCAAGGATGTGACAGGTAGGAGATATGCCAAGGGTGTGACATGTGAGAGTTTTGCCAATGATGTGACATGTGGAACTTATGCCAATGATGTGATAGGTGGTATTTATGCCAATGATTGGGAAGGTGGGAGTTATGCCAAGGATGTGACAAGTGGGAGTCATGTCAAGGACGTGACAGGTGGGAGTCAGCCAAGAATCTGAAAGGTGGTGTTATCCCAAGGATATGACAACTGGGCGTTATGCCAAGGATATGAAAGGTGGGAGTTATGCCAAGGATATGACAGGTAGGAATTATGCCAAGGATATGACAGGTGGAATTATACCAATGACATGACAGGTAGGAATTAAACCAAGGATATGACAGGTGGGAGTTATACCAAGGATATGACAGATGGGAGGTGTGCCAAACATATGACAGATGGGAGGTATACCAAATATATGACAGGTGGGAGTTTTTCCAAGGATATGACAGGTGAGAGTTATACCAATGCTATGACAGGTGGAAGTTATGCCACGGATATGACAGGTGGGAGTTATGCCAAGGATATGACAGATGGAAGGTATGCCAAGGATATGACAGGTGGGAGATATGCCAAGGATACGACAGATGGGAGGCATGCCAAGGATATGACAAGTGGGAGTTATTGCAAGGATATGACAGGTGGGAGTTATACCAAGGATATGACAGTTGGGAGTTATGCCAATGATATGACAGGTGGGAGGTATTCCAAGGATATGACAGATGGGAGGTATGCCAAGGATATGACAGATGGGAGGTATGCCAAGGATATGACATGTGGGAGTTATGCCAAGGATGTGATAGATGGAAGTTATGCCAAGGATGTGACAGGTGGGATTTATGTCTACAATATGACAGGTGGGAGTTATGTCAAGGATGTGAAACGTGGGCGGAATGCCAAGATATGAGAGGTGGGAGTTATGCCAAGGACATGACAGGTGGGATTTATGCCAACGATATGACAGGTGGGAGTCATGTCAAGGATATGACAAGTGGGAGTTTGTGTCAAGGATCTGACAGGTGGGAGTTTGTGTCAAGGATATGACAGGTGGCAGTTTGTGTCAAGGATATGACAGGTGGCAGGTTGTGTCAAGGATATGACAAGTGGGAGTTATGTCAATGATATGACAGGTGAGAGTTATGTCAAGGATATGGCAGGTGGGCGTTATACCAAGATACGACACGTGGGAGTTATGTCAAGATATGACAGGTGGGAGTTATGTCAAGGATATCACAGGTGGGAGTTATGTCAAGGATATGACAGGTGGGAGTTTGTGTCAAGGATATGACAGGTGGGAATTTGTGTCAAACATATGACAGGTGGGAGTTTGTGTCAAGGATATGACATGTGGGAGTTTGTGTCAAGGATATGACAGGTGGGAGTTATGTCAAGGATTTGACAGGTGAGAGTTATACCAAGATATGACAGGTGGGAGTTATGTCAAGGATCTGACAGGTGGGAGTCATGTCAAGGATATGACAGGTGGGATTTATGTCAAGGATATGACAGGTAAGACTTATGAAAAGGAGTTGAGAGATGAGAGTGATGCCAGGATGTCGTAGGTGGGAGTCATAGCAACGATGTGACATGTGAGAATCATACCAGGGATGTGACAGGTTGGAGTCAGGCCACGGATGTGGCAGGTGCGAGTTATACCAAGGATGTGACAGCTGAGACGCATGCCAAGGATGCAACAGGTGAGAGTCATGTCAAGGCTGTGGCAGGTGGGAGTCATGCAAATGATGTGACAGGTGGGAGTCATGCCAAGGATGTGATAGATTGGAGTTATGCGAAGGATGTGACAGCTTGGAGTTATGCCAAGGATGTGACAGCATGGAGTTATGCCAAGGATGTGACAAGTGGGAGTTATGCCAAGGATGTGACAGCTTGGAGTTATGCCAATGATGTGACAGATTGGAGTTATGCCTAGGATGTGACAGCTTGCAGTTATACCAAGGATGTGAAGGTGGGAGTTATGCCAAGGATGTGACAGGTGGGAGTTATGCCAATGATGTGACAGGTGGGAGTTATGCCAAGAATGTGACAGTTGGGAGTTATGCCAAGGATATGAGAAGTGGGAGTTAGTTATGCCAGGGATGTGACAGGTGGGAGCTATGCCAATGATGTGACAGCTTGGGGTTATGCCAAGGATGTGACAGCTTGGGAGTTATGCCAAGGATATGACAGCTTTGAGTTATGCCAAGGATGTGACAGCTTGAAGTTATGCCAAGGATGTGACAGGTGGAAGTTATGCCAAGGATGTGACAAGTGGGAGTTATGCCAAAGATGTGACAGCTTGGAGTTATGCCAATGATGTGACAGGTGAGTATTATGCCAAGGATTGGACAGATTGGAGACATGCCAATGATGTGACAGGTGGGAGTTATACCAAGGATTTGACAGGTGGGAGTTATGCCAAGGATTTGACAAGTGGACGTAATGCCAGGTGTTGTGACAAGTGGAGTTATTGCAACTATGTGGCAGATGAGAGTTATGCCAAGGTATAGAAACACCAGTACGAGCAGATGACGAACAACACAAAATGTGTCGCTCTGAAATAAAATTTAAGAAATGAAAGATATGATGTTGTCTTTCGAAACGAGTTTGTCAAGGACAATCACTATAATAAAATCAACAAAGCATGTAAGGACATTTGCAGCTTTAATGAACCATTTGAGGATCACACAAGAGAATAGGATGGATGTAAACCTCGGATGTGTGTGTGTGGTCTCAAGAAAACAATAAAGGTGGATGTGATTATCTATAAAATCTGATGGCAAAAAGCATTCTGTGTATCATAATTTTTACCCAGCTTGTTTATCAAAGAAATAACTTGCAATTTCTTCGATCTGTGTTATTTACAGACCGGAAACGGCGTCACCCATTCCGACAATACAGTCAAGTCATCGGTGTCTTTGCAACTTGTATTGTCAAACACTGGGGAGACAGCTATCGTATTCCAGTAAGTTGTAACATTTAACAATGCCCATTCTGAGGAAACAAGTTCCATGCTATCATAAAGATAAAGATAAAGATACATTTATAGTCTGTATCCTCACACAATTGCATGCTCATTGACTGTGCATTGTTTACCCCCGACTCCCTCCCCACCCCTTCCCATTAGAAGGCCATTACATTAAAAGTCCTTCTGAACTCCCTGAGCAGTATACAGTATAGCAGCCTGTAGGGCGCTTCATACTAGTGGCCTGCCAAACTCTTTCTCTACATGTGGTTGGGCTACAATTCACACCTGAGTCAAGAGAGGAAAGCAGAATGAAGTACCTTTCCTAAGAGGACAATATTGTGAAAATCCCACCTAAGCCACCCTGTAATTTTCAGGAATGAGACAAGTACAACAACGATCATTCTATTAACAAGAAACGGATGCAAATTAAACAATATCAGAATAACATTTTTTAACAAAAGAAGTCATATTTGACACTGATATCACAATGTGAACGGTTGTATAATATCATGCTATGATTCAAATTCAAATCACTGGAAACCAAAGAAGCTGTGGTAGATATGTATGTGTGTGTGTGTGTGTGTGTGTGTGTGTGTGTGTGTGTGTGTGTATTAAATATATACATATACAAACTTATATATATATATATATATATATATATATATATATATATATCTCAGGTCTCTCTCTATCTCTCTCTCTCTCTCTCTCTCTCTCTCTCTCTCTCTCTCTCTCTCTCTCTCTCTCTCTCTCTCTCTCTCTCTCTCTCTCTCTCTCTCTCTCTCTCTCTGTCTCACTTTCTCTTCTCTCTCTCTCTTTCTCTCTCTCTCTCTCTCTCTCTCTCTCTCTCTCTCTCTCTCTCTCTCTCTCTCTCTCTCTCTCTCTCTCTTCTCTCTCTCTCTCTCTCTCTCTCTCTCTCTCTCTCTCTCTCTCTCTCTCTCCTTCTCTCTCTCTCTTCAACTTTTTCTCTCTCTCTCTCTCTCTCTCTCCTTCTTTCTCTGTTCAACTTTTACCCTTGTTGCGAGTAATAATATATATTATTAATATGTTTTGTCTTTTGTGGTCTACATTTCACGCACACAATGATGTTATCTCTATTCATCTCAGTCAATTATATAGCTCCATTTTGTAGCATCTTTCTCTCTCTCTCTCGGTGATGGTCAATTTGTATTGTAATTATATCCATCGAACATTCCTACAAACTATCTGTTCGTTATGTTCTGAAGCTCAGGTCTCAGTTGTTACCGTAGTAATGACACTTTATCACATCGCTCTTCCTATTTCAGCTTAACAATTGTCAGAGGAGGTGCCCCCAACACCACAAGTGATCCTGCTGATTACTTCATGGATGTCCAGGAATCAAGATGGTCACAACAATCTAAGGAGTTTGTAACTAAATCCATCTTGTTTGAACCGGTAGGCCAATGCACTAGAGCAGAATATTGATATACCGATGACATTATTATAAGTTAATATCGGCTAAAGAATGAAGAGATGAGGAGGAAAATTTAAAAAAAGATGTGCTATGGTCAGATTAGATTAGAAAAGGTGTCATAATGTGATACAAAACTGATTAGGATTCCAACAGTAAATATGACGGTTTGAGCGAAACAACTACTTATATTATTTTAAGTCATGAATTTATAAGACACCATAAGGGTCTTGAGCTCCTCCTCGGTAACCGGTTGAATTCAACAGAAGACCGAATCATGATGCCGGTCGAGATTGTTTCTGATGAGATGCACTTTATCCTTGAAATAATGTCCAAATACGCGAGGTTGGTC
>JAXRKP010002251.1:22500-30000 GCA_037039925.1 Doris montereyensis | reverse complement strand
AAATAATAAAGGGAAACACCTTGAGCACACCAAATTTCAAACAAAATTATCATCTTCATAAAAACATAAATTTACCCAACAATGTTCAGTTTCATTTAGTTTTGTTTGACTTTCAGTACAGTTTGTTTAAAGATTTTCACACTTTATTTATTTTCTTCACAGAAACTTATTTTTCTTGTGAGTTCTCTTTCAACATCGTTACTTTGCTCATCAAGGTATTCTTAATCTGTCTAAGTAGGCATACTTTGGCATTTTTAATCTGTCTAATTAGGCATACTTTGGTATTCTTAATTTGTCTAATTAGGCATACTTTGGCGTTCTTAATTTGTCTAATTAGGCATACTTTGGTATTCTTAATCTGTCTAATTAGGCATACTTTGGTATTTTTAATCTGTCTAATTAGGCATACTTTGGTATTCTTAATTTGTCTAATTAGGCATACTTTGGTGTTCTTAATTTGTCTAATTAGGCATACTTTGGTATTCTTAATCTGTCTAATTAGGCATACTTTGGCATTCTTAATCTGTCTAATTAGGCATACTTTGGTCTAATTATTACTTAATTCTTAATCTGTCTTGTTAGGCATACTTTGGCGTTCTTAATTTGTCTAATTAGGCATACTGTCTAATTAGGCATACTTTGGCATTATTCTTAATTAATCTGTCTAATTTTTAATCTGTCTAGGCATACTTTGGCATTCTTAATCTGTCTAATTAGGCATACTTTGGTATTCTTAATTTGTCTAATTAGGCATACTTTGGCATTATTAATCTGTCTAATTAGACATACTTTGGTATTTTTAATCTGTCCAAGTAGGCATACTTTGGCGTTCTTAATTTGTCTAATTAGGCATACTTTGGTAATTCTTAATCTGTCTAATTAGGCATACTTTGGTCTTTTGCATACTTTTAATTGCTTCCCAGAACAGCTTTTGATTTCCTTGGTAGCTTTCTTGAAGTTGTCCTTACTTCGTCTTTGGCAATAGTTTTTTTACTCACATAATCTGTTCTATTTTCTGGCCTTTTCGTTTGTAAATATTTCTTCCAGGCTTCCTTGTTTTCTTTGATCTTAGTTTTGACATTCTCATTCCACCATGCTGTTCTTTTCCTATCTTCTTTAATTTGTTTCCTACCACATACCTCTTCAGAACAACTGAGGAGTGTTTTCTTATTAATACACAGTTGCTACTTTTACTCTATTGTGCTATCATTCAGATCAATTTGCCTTCCACTGATAAATCTTTTTTACTACATTGGTTTATCTGTTTTACTGTTGGTTTATTTAGTTCTTCTATTTTGAATTCAGTAATTTTTTATTTTTTCATTTTCTGTTTGTTTCCCTCAGTAATCTCATTCTTGCAATCACTAGGTGATGATCACTAAATATGTCAGCTCTTCTGTTAACTCTTCTGTTATATAAACCAACGAAAACAACGTATTCCCTGAGCACATCCCAAGGGTTATGTGTATTCTCGATGAACTGAGAGTGGCGAGAAATTCAACACCAACGAACTTTAGACTGTGTCATTTAAACATTAAATCTTAAGAAACGAGTTTGAAGAAATTAAAACTGTTTTAGTGGATAATTTGACTGACTTTTTCATTATTTCCGAAACAAAAATCGATGAATCTTTCCGTGACGCTCTTTTCGAAGTAGAGGGATATAAACTACAGAGACGGGACCGTGATGCCCACGGAGGAGGAATAGCCACGTGGGTGAGATCTGACCTCGTGGCTTGTCGTCTTAAAGAACTGGAAAGTGAACAGCTTGAAATAATTTAATTGCTTACGAAATAATGCTTGAAGACTCAAAATTTGCAGATTCTTGCTGTATACAGACCACCAGCAGTGACCCCGGCTTACTTTACCAAACATTTTACTAGGATGATGGGGACAGCAACGGCATCATAGGACAATATTATTGTCATAGGAGACCTCAATTTTAACATGAAATATGTTGAGAAGTCAAAAGAACTTGAAGATCTTTGTGACATTTACGATATGAATAATGTGATAACCCAAACTATATGTTTAAAAAATATACACAACCCATCCCTTATTGGTGTAATTCTCACTAATAAAATAGAATTGTGTGATAAACGGGTACATTTTAGCACAATCTTATCTCAACATGTATTAAATGAAAAATCCCAAAGGTAAAACCAATAAAGAAATGTTATAGAAGTTTTAAAACATTTGACTCAGAAAAATACCAAGAAGATTTATAATTTTTTATGACCAGTAAGACCGATGGATTTCAAAACGATACAGATGTTAATACTCAATACAAAGACCTCATACAAAATGTACTTTCGGTAGCAAATAAACATGCGCCAATAAAACATAGGTACCCGCATAAAAATGTTGCTATGCCTTTACATGAATAGCACACTCAGAAAGGCCATATATCGTAAAAGAATGTCATACAACAAATACCAAAAGGATAAGAACAAAGAAAACTGGGAAACTTTTAAAGCATGTAGAAATCGTGTCACAAAACTGAAGAGAAAATCTATCAAAAAATACTTTCTTGACCGCTGCACCGGTGGCCAAAAAGAGTACGGATTTTTGGCCCACTATAAAGCCCTTTCTTTCCAACAAAATCAAATCGAGTGAGCCAAAAATAATTCTGAAAAAGGATAACGAAGTTGTAAATAATACACAAAAAGTGTGCAAAACTTTCAGCAATGTCTTTGTCAACGTTGCGAAAGACATTGGCAACAGCATATCGCTAGATTTAGAATTACACCCTAGCATTAAGACCATAAAAGAAAACACACCAAAAGTACCAAACTTTGAATTCAAAGAAACTTACCCTGAAACAATTGGGAAAATTATCAATAATTTAAATGTCAGAAAGTCAACTGGCGAGGACACAATATCTGCCAAACTCCTTAAAGCCAGTGCCCCAATATTGAATGAACATATATGCAATATCATAAACAAGTCTATTAGAACAAGTACATTTCCAGATAAATTAAAGATGGCACAAATAATACCCCTATTTTTAAAAAACATGACCCATCAGATATAAAGAATTATAGACCAGTAAGCATCCTACCTATAATTTCCAAGATCTTTGAAAAAGTCATAGCACTTCAGCTATCCGAATATTTTAATAATATTTTTCGTGATATTCTTTGCGGTTTTATAAAAAGCCATGGGCGCCAAACGATTACACTTAGACTTATAGAAAACTGGAAGCTATCCTTGGATAGGAATCACTTAGTCACTGCCATATTTATGAACTTATCCAAAGCTTTTGATTGTTTGCCCCACGGCATCCTTTAACACAAATTATCGGGGTATGGTTTACCGCAAAACTCTGTTTCTTTGCTCTAAAGTTATCTTTCAGATAGAAAGCAGCAAGTAAAGCTTGGGAGCACTGCAGTGTCAGTGGTTGGGAATGTATTGAAAAGCGTGTGTCCCAAGGATTCATTCTTGGTCCCTTATTATTTAATGTTTTTATCAATGATATATTTCTATTCATCAAAAAGGGAACTCTCTATAATCCATAAAAAATTCCAAGCGCTTGTACTAGGCAAACGAAGATTTTCCAAGAAACCCATTTTTCAAATTGACTCAGTCTCTATGTCCTGTGAAGAAACTGTTAAAATTAAAGTTTGATGCCCACATAAAGATAATTTGCCGCAAGGACTCTCAACAACTCAATGTGTTGAAAAGTATCGGTAGATATCTCTCAAAATGAAACAAGCTAGCTATATTTCATACGTTTATTGTTTCTAACTTTAACTTTTGTCCTTTAGCATGACACTTCTGTTTGAAATCAAATATAAGGAAATTAGAAAAAATTCAAGAACGAGCTCTTATATTTATATACAATGACTATATAGTAATACACATGAATGTCTCTTAGAGGTGGCACAAATTTCAACACTGGAAGTGAAACGAATGCGAGCTATGGCCATTGAAACTTTCAAAATTTTGCATAAATTATCACCATCTTGTCTCTAAGATTTAATATCATTTAAAGATAGAAGGTATAATTTCAGATATACAAATGTAGTCAATATCCCTAAACCTAGAACCACTGCTTTCGGAAAACAATCATTTAAATATGCTACTGCAGTTCTGTGGAACAAATTACCTTTAAGATCTGAAACAAATTTTAATCAATTTAAAAATCTTATTTCGATGTGGAATGGTAAAGATTGTCAGTGTGTCATTTGTTCTATATAATTGTGTATCATTTTTCTTTGTTAACTGTAGATTTTTAAAGACTAGATTCTGAATTCCATCTTCGATAGCATTTTGGTAATATTTTCTATTGAAATGTCGATGAAAAGCCCATAGGGGTTTATTAAGTTATTTCCCTTTGTGATATCTGCATGTCTCGTTTTGTAATGACAATGTATAATGTTACCGACAATAAAGACATTTTTGAATTGAATTGAATTGAATTGAATTGAATAACTCTTGCATCCATTGTACTGTAAAATGGAAGCTGCTTACTAATATGTAGTCTATGATTGACTTTTCGTTTCTGTTTTCATTTACTCTTGTATCTTTGTGAATATCTTTATGAGGCAAAAAGGTGTCGGCTATTTTCATGTTACTCTTTAGGCAAAAGTCTATTAGTCTCTCCATTTGGAGCAGGTTGTCTCTCCTTCTTTACTTATCATCGCACTTATGTTTATGCATGGTTGCCTACTCTAGCATTTCAATCTCCTAAAACCATTAGTTCCTGTTTGTGTTTGAGATTCTTGCAGCTATTTCTAAAATTGTCTTCAAAGATATCGTTTTATTCTGTGGGGGCATTTTTATTTGGTCCATAAGCTATTTATAATTTATTTTATCTTCCTTTTGATTTAGTGTTAACGTTAACCTCTAGCAATCACAAGTTATAACATTTCAACTTTCTAATAGCTTTTCATGTTTGTATGTATTAGGAGGCCTTCTCCTGCTCTAGCTCTATCCTTTACATCTATCCCTGAGAAGATTAAAGTATGATTTGGTTCTATATTTTCTATTCCTTGTACTTTTTTCTGTGTTTCTGAGATAACCATAATTTTTACTTTGAATGTTTCTTCTTCAGCTAATTCTAACTCTTTTCCATGTTTTGCTCTGAAATTCCATGTTTCAGATGATGGGTATGCCATCTTGAGCCCCCCCCTCTGCCGGGCCTTGGTTTTGAATTTCTGTCGGGGTTAACTTAATTAGTCTTTGGTCAGCCAAGACTCACCTATAAGGCAGCAGGAGACTCATGGAGGGCAGGACCTTCTACCCGTACAGGTGCAAGCACCTTCCCACTGCCCGAATAAATGATAGCACGAAGTAATAATGAAGCTCAATAATACCAATACGTCCGTTGCTAAGTCATGGTTAAATATTTCAAAAGCTGTTCTGGGGGCAATGAAGAGCATGAGAAAGACCAAAGCATAATACAACAAAAATGATTATTATTTTCATAACCAATCAACAATAATATTTTCATCTGATGTGTTATCTGAAACATATACAGGATATAAACTAAATTTATCACTATGATTATTCAATGCGAATAATTTATAGTTAGATAATTATTCTTTTCAACGTAAGGAATATCTTTAATATATACTGGATATTCTACTTATCTTCATGCATTTTATATTTTGTTACTCTTTGAGGATCTTTTTTAGCAAGATATAATTTTGCTAAGATAGACCAAAGAAAACATTTATGATCATTTGTATTTTGAACAATTATAATATTACTTCATTTGAAAGGTATTGGTTTATAAGATGATGCTTTTAGATAATTGACTTCATAACGTTTTTTTTACTTTCGCTTCGGTTATTTTATCAAATACATATCCACTACCTCTTTCCTGAAAACTATCTACCCGTGAATTAAATAACTATTTGTATTGTTCTTAGACTTTATTGTTTCTATTGGTTGATTATAATATGCATGAACTATTTGTGTTGTTAACTGTGTTCTAAAATCACATGATAAAATTATTTTACGTTTTACAAGAGCATTAGTTATAACTACTTTATCTTTAAGTTTATTAATCTAACTAATATGATTCTCTTTATCAATATCCTCAATAATGGATTCTTGAATGGTATCATTGCATTTCTTTGTTTTTATAGGACTCATTTTTATAGGGGGAATTTAAGATAATAAAATACATTCTGTAGGGAGAATTTAAGATAATAAAATACATTTTATAGGGAAAATTTAAGATAATATTTATGGGGAAAATTTAAGATAATAAAATACATTTTGTAGGGAGAATTTAAGATAATAAAATACATTTTATAGGGCGAATTTAAGATAATAAAATACATTTTATAGGGAGAATTTAAAATAATAAAATACATTTTATAGGGAGAATTTGAGATAATAAAATACATTTTATAGGGAGAATTTAAAATAAAAAAATACATTTCATAGGAAGAATTTAAGACAATAAAATACACTTTTATAGGGAGAATTTAAGATAATAAAATACACTTTTATAGGGAGAATTTAAGATAATAAAATACATTTTTATGGGGAGAATTTAAGATAATAAAATACATTTCATAGGGAGAATTTAAGATAATAAAATACATTTTATAGGGAGAATTTAAGATAATAAAATACATTTTCTTAGGGAGAATTTAAGACAATAAAATACATTTTTATAGGGGGAATTTAAGACAATAAAATACACTTTTATGGGGAGAATTTTAGACAATAAAATATATGATAATCAAGTTGGTAAGTTGGATTTCTCCCTATAAATTCTTAATAAGCCTGTTTATATTTTTCTTTATTATTTTGATAATGTCTTTGTTTTACTGATCGATTACATTCTTTACATGCTGATTTTACCCCCACTGGTTTTGTACGAGTTTTATGATACTCATCTAATAATTTGAGTTGGTAACACTTTGGACATTTTTTTTCTGTCATTTTTATTAAGAATAAATTGTTAGAAAGAACAAATATTTTACCTTCTTTTAAGCAACTTTTGACTACTCATCCTGATTTTTTTTTTAAACCTACCAAGTTAATTTGTTAATAGTTTTGTAGCGACTCCTAAAAACGGATACTCCGTCAAAATGTATTAACTATTTATTTTAGCACCACTGTATCACTCTCCATAAGTCTCTTTTACCTTTCCCACTTTCAATTTTTAGAATTTTATTTAGTCACTTAACATTTTTAAAAAGTTTTGCAGCGGCTTTTAAACACGGATACTCCGACAAATTCATTTTATTTAGCTACCGAGTTCATTTTGAAAAAGTTTCTTCACGGCTCCTAAAAACGGGTACTCCAAGAAAATATATTAACTATATGTTTTAAACGCTTTTTACCTTGATTTTATTCGATTTTTAATTACTCATTCTATTTTTATTCATTCTCTTCTTCCATGGTCAAAAATGCTTACAGTATTCCTAATCCCCAAACCGAAACTGTGTTAGGTAAAACACGCCCATCTCAACTACTATTGGTAGGGTTGATTTGTATTTTTGTTTTGTTTTGTTCTTTTGCTGTTGTTTTGTATTGC
>JAXRKP010002251.1:0-5000 GCA_037039925.1 Doris montereyensis | reverse complement strand
CATACATATATATATATATAAATATCCACATATATATATATATATATATATATATATATATATATATATATATATATATATATATATATATATACATACATATACATACATATATCTATCTATCTATCTATCTATCTATATATACATATACATATACAGACGTATATTCATACAAATATACACATACATACATACGTGTACATACATACATGTATACATACATATACATAAAACATACATACATACATACATAAATACATATATACATAAATACATACAAATATAAATACATACATACACATTAATACATACATACATACATACATACATACATACATACTTACATATATAAATACATATATATAAATACATAAATATATACATACATAAATATATACATACATACAAACATACATACATACATATGGAGAGAGAGAGACAGAGACAGAGACAGAGACAGAGACAGAGAGACAGAGAAAGACAGAGAGAAAGAGAGAGAGAGAGAGAGAGAGAGAGAGAGAGAGAGAGAGAGAGAGAGAGAGAGAGAGAGAGAGAGAGAGAGAGAGAGAGAGAGAGAGAGAGAGAGAGAGAGAGAGAGAGAGAGAGAGAGAGAGAGAGAGAGAGAGAGAGAGAGAGAGAGAGAGAGAGAGAGAGAGAGAGACAAAGACTGAGACAGAGAGAGAGAGAGAGAGAGAGAGAGAGAGAGAGAGAGAGAGAGAGAGAGAGAGAGAGAGAGAGAGAGAGAGAGAGAGAGAAGAGAGAGAGAGAGAGAGAGAGAGAGAGAGAGGGAGAGGAGAGAGGAAGAGGGAGAGGGAGAGGGAGAGGGAGAGGGAGAGGGAGTGGAGAGCGAGAGGGCGAGGGCGAGGGAGAGGGAGAATGAGAGGCGAGGCGAGAGGGAGAGGGAGAAGGAGAGTGCGAGGGCGAGGGCGAGGGAGGGGAGAGGAAGAATGAGAGGGAGAGGAAAAGGGAGAGGGAGAGGGAGCGGGAGAGAGAGGAGAGGGAGAGGGAGAGAAAGAGAGAGAGAGAGAGAGGGAGAGGGAGAAGAGGAGAGGGAGAGGGAGAGGGAGAGAGGGAGAGGGAGAGTGAGAGAGGGAGAGGGAGAGGGAGAGGAGAGAGGGAGAGGGAGAGGGCGAGGGCGAGGGCGAGGGAGAGGGAGAGGGAGGGGAGAGGGAGAGGGAAATGAGAGGAGAGGGAAAGGGAGAGGAGAGAGGGGAGAGGGAGAGGGAGAGGGGAGAGAGAGAAGAGAGAGAGAGAGTGACAGATAGATAAATATATAGATATATATATATATATATATATATATATATATATATATATATATATATATATATATATATATATATATATATAGAGAGAGAGAGAGAGAGAGAGAGAGAGAGAGAGAGAGAGAGAGAGAGAGAGAGAGAGAGAGAGAGAGAGAGAGAGAGAGAGAGAGAGAAAGAGAGAGAGAGAGAGAGAGAAAGAGAGAGAGAGAGATAGAGAGAGAGAGAGAGAGAGAGAGAGAGAGAGAGAGAGAGAGAGAGAGAGAGAGAGAGAGAGAGAGAGAGAGAGAGAGAGAGAGAGAGAGAGAGAGAGAGAGAGAGAGAGAGAGAGAGAGAGAGAGAGAGAGAGAGAGAGAGAGAGAGAGAGAGAGAGAGAGAGAGAGAGAGAGAGAGAGAGAGAGAGAGAGAGAGAGAGAGAGAGAGAGAGAGAGAGAGAGAGAGAAATGTAGAGAGTAAAATTGAACGAAGAACAATCATTAATAGCTACGTAGAGACCAGAAGTAACTATTTACACGTAGATTTCTAACTCTACCCAATTGTTATTCCTATTACAGCTTAACAGTTGTCCGGGGGTGCGCCCAACACCAAACTAGATCCCGCTGATTACCTCATGGATATCCTGAATGCAACATATCCGTCAGGATCTAAGGAGATTGTAGACAAATGCATGTTGTGCTAGCAGTAGGTCAATGCACTAAGATATAATATTGAGTTGAGAAGTTCATTTCCCAAAAGGCACTAAAAGATTCGAGCGAAAAAGATAAGAGAACATAATGTGAAAATGGATAAGATCAAGGCAGAAGATACAATGTTTTACTCTTTTTTAAATTATTATAGACTCTTTCAACGTAGCTTTTGGAACTTAAGGGACTGTCAAAGGTCAAGCCTAAATAATTCAAATCGTCTACAATTTAAACTTTTTTGTCCTTTAATTTTGGTTCCTAAATGATCATTTTTGTTGTTGTTTTCTGAAATCAAAGATTTGTTCTCTTATCTTTTTCCCTTTCAGTTTTCGAGTTTTTAAAAAAATTGCACCAATTAATAAAATGAGATGGTTCTTCAGAATAATTACATAAAGATTCAGTTGTGTTACCAATTAGCTCTAGAATTTCAATAGCATCTGATTCTTACCAGATAGAATGTGAATGTTTAACCTTGCAGCCAAGTGTATTCATTAAAAGAGAAGGAAGTGGATATTTATGGCAGTTCCAGATATGGTACACTTAGGGTTATTTGCTTCTTTTTCTTATGTAACATTTCACACGTTAACGAACGACAATTATAGATTTAACGAGAGAGACAGACAGAGGGAGAGAGAGAGAGAGAGAGAGAGAGAGAGAGAGAGAGAGAGAGAGAGAGAGAGAGAGAGAGAGAGAGAGAGAGAGAGAGAGAGAGAGAGAGAGAGAGAGAGAGAGAGAGAGAGAGAGAGAAGAGAGAGAGAGAGAGAGAGAGAGAGAGAGAGAGAGAGACAGAGAGAGAGAGAGAGAGAGACAGAGAGAGAGAGAGAGAGAGAGACAGACAGACAGAGACTAATAATCCAGAGACTATTCCAGAGAGTAACAATCCAAACTATTCTATCAATAACAATCCAAACTATTCCATCAGTAATAATCCAAACTATTCCATCAGTAACAATCCAAACTATTCCATCAGTAACAATCCAAACTATTCCATCAATAACAATCCAAATTATTCCATCAGTAACAATCCAAACTATTCCATCAATAACAATCCAAACTATTCCATCAATAACAATCCAAACAATTCCATCAATAACAATCCAAACTATTCCATCAATAACAATCAAACTATTCCATCAATAACAATCCAAACTATTCCATCAGTAACAATCCAAACTATTCCATCAGTAACAATCCAAACTATTCCATCAGTAACAATCCAAACTATTCCATCAATGTAACAATCCAAACTATTCCATCAGTAACAATCTAAACTATTCCATCAGTAACAATCCAAACTATTCCATCAATAAATCAATCCATCAACTATTCCATCAATAACGATCCAAACTATTCCATCAGTAACAATCCAAACTATTCCATCAGTAACAATCCAAACTATTCCATCAATAACAATCCAAACTATTCCATCAGTAAACTAAACTATTCCAAAACAACTATTCCATCAAGTAACAATCCAAACTATTCCATCAGTAACAATCCAAACTATTCCATCAGTAACAATGCCATTTAAGTCGATGTTTACAAGACCTTGACTGAAAAATAAACTTATAATGAAGAAAGAAAATTTAATTTGTGAAAATCATCTCACTTTATTGTTGCCATCCATGGAGAGAGTTGGTGTGAGTATGTAGAGCTGAGATAAGCTCAAATCATGGAAGATCGAGTGCTGAAAGTAATACTCAAGATTTGAGTTGGTCAGTTATTATTATGAGGAAGAAGAAGAAGAAAGACAAAATCTGATCTCATCGTGGTATTTCAACAGTCTTGCCTATGACCTCATGAGCGGGAGACGAAGCCTTCCAAATATCTCTGTTCAGTCTTACTGTTGTTTCCAGCCATGTTGAAACGTCGTCGAGGGTCTTATGTCTTTGTCGTCCCATGATTCACTTCGTCGTTATTGTCACTTGGTTGTCAGAAAACCGGATATAAAAGCAAAACCAGTCCATGTATTGACGAAAATGATGCTATTGTAGACAGAAGGAAATAATAATTCTAACATGCAGGAGGTCGTGATTAATGATCTGTTTAATGAGCCAGTTTAAGGTTTGTAAGAAAACAAAAAGCCCCAAAAAACAACAACTCTTTAAATCTAATTCGGCTCTTGAAAGTTTTTTTAATAAATCATCCAAGTAGATAAATGATATGGAAAACAACAAGCAACAAAAATCGCACAAAAGCCAAAGCAAGAAGCCTCAAATACCATAAAGTGTTGTTATTAATAGGTTCAACCTACGCAGGGGAGAGAATTCATGGTATAATATAATAGACATGGTAATCTGAAGAGTTCCCTGCAAACATGAATTTAAGTATTCTAAAAATCAAATACTATTTCGGTAGCTCTCCCCCCCCCCCCAAAAAAAAAACAACCCCACCCCCAAAAAAAAACCCCAAAAAAACCACACAAATAGAACATATATAAAACACCATACTTTGAAAGATACGATAAACTACCTAGTGTCTCAAAAATGTAAACCCAAAACAAAAACTTTCTTTTGTAAACACATGATTTGTTTTTCAAAACTTGCTGATGCGACTCAGATATATTATGTGTTAGAATACTACTTGATATTTCAAGAGCCTGTGGGTCCTCGTTTATGAGATGCGCTTTAAAAAAAAAATGTGCACCCTATTTCTTAACGTGCCAGTTGAATGGTCCCATTCTCCACATTTGAGCCCCTTGGTTATTTCCCTGGGTTTATCCGAATCCCAGGGTGCATGAAGAAAACCAGAAACTATACTGCAGTTAAAGAATGCAGAGATGACAGCCAGACCTACAAAGATGTGACCGAAAACTCCAAGAGGCGGTTCTCACAGTGCTTAAATAATAAAAGGAAACACCTTGAGAGCACCAAATTTCAAACAAAATTATCATCTTCATAAAAACATAAATTTACCCAACAATGTTCAGTTTCATTTAGTTTTGTTTGACTTTCAGTACAGTTTGTTTAAAGATTTTCCTTTATTTATTTTCTTCACAGAAGTTTGTTTTTCTTGTGAATTTTCTGTCAACATTCGTTACTTTGCTCATGAAGGC
>JAXRKP010002250.1:45000-61776 GCA_037039925.1 Doris montereyensis | reverse complement strand
AGATGTCATACACTTAGGCAGACAGTGCACTTAGATGTCGTACACTTAGGCAGACCGTGCGTTTAGATGTCGTACACTTAGGCAGACCAAGCGTTTAGATGTCATACACTTAGGCAGACAGTGCACTTAGATGGCATACACTTAGGCAGACCGTGCACTTAGATGTCGTACACTTAGGCAGACCATGCGCTTAGACGGCGTACACTTAGGCCGACCGTGCATTTAGATGTCGTACACTTAGGCAGACCATGCACTTAGACGGCGTACACTTAGGCCGACCACGCCCTTAGACAGCATACAATTAGGTGGACCGTGCACTTAGACAGCATACACTTAGACGTCATACACTTAGGTGGACCGTGCATTTAGGCGGCATACACTTAGACGTCATACACTTAGGTGGACCGTGCACTTAGACAGCATACACTTAGACGTCATACACTTTAGGTGGACCGTGCACTTAGACGGCATTCACTTAGACGTCATACACTTAGGCAGACCGTGCACTTAGACAGCATACACTTAGACGTCATACTTAGGTGGACCGTGCACTTAGACGGCGTACACTTAGGCAGACCGTGCACTTAGATGTCGTACACTTAACAGACCATGCGTTTAGATGTCATACACTTAGGCAGACAGTGCACTTAGATGTCATACACTTAGCAGACCATGCGTTTAGATATCATACACTTAGGCAGACCGTGCACTTAGATGTCGTACACTTAGCAGACCATGCGTTTAGATGTCATACATTAGGCAGACAGTGCACTTAGATGTCATACACTTAGGCAGACCATGCGTTTAGATGTCATACACTTAGGCAGACAGTGCACTTTTAGATGTCGTACACTTAGACAGATCGTGCACTTAGATGTTGTACACTTAGGCAGACCATGCGCTTAGATGTCATACACTTAGGCAGACCGTGCACTTAGACGGCATCAACTTAGGCCGACCGTGCACTTAGACAGCATACAATTAGGTGGGACCGCATACACTTAGACGTCATACACTTAGGTGACCGTGCACTTAGACGGCGTACATTTAGACGGCGTACACTTAGGCAGACCATGTGCTTAGGCGCTGGCCACTTAGGCGGACCGTGCGCTCAGACGGGTGTGCACGAAGGCGGATACTTGTGTAGTCGTAGTATCTTTTCACTTCTGACTTCGTTGTTCTCATGTCCAGCTGTGTGCAATAAATGCAAGAAGTATTCAGAAACTGGTGCCTTAAACACCATTGACTTAAAAGGTGTATTTAGCCACTGGCCTGTATCATAATATATGTAAAGTAAGTCTCATACTCAGAGTTGAGGGTAGGTTAATCAGGAGTAGAGTCCATGAATTTTCTAAGCCTAGTGCATGATGTGATCATTTGCCATTACTTTCCACGTTGCCTTTACTGTTTACTGAGTCTCAGTATACCTAACTACCCTTTTGCTATTGGGCATAAACATTTTTTGCCCGGATTGAGAATCAAACTCAGATCTCCTGAGTGGTAGTCAGATCTCCCGATTGAGCTACCGTCATCTCCTGTATATTATACTACCTGTATATTATACTATCTGTATATTATACTATCTGTGTATGATACTATCTGTGTATTATACTATCTGTGTATTATACTATCTGTATATTATACTATCTGTGTATTATACTATCTGTGTATTATATTATCTGTGTATTATACTATCTGTGTATTATACTACCTGTATATTATACTATCTGTATATTATACTATCTGTATATTATACTATCTGTATCTATCTTTGTGTATTATGCGATCTGTATATTATACTATCTGTGTATTATACTATCTGTATATTATACTATCTGTGTATTATATTATCTGTATATTATACTATCTGTGTATTATACGATCTGTATATTATACTATCTGTGTATTATATTACCTGTATATTATACTATCTGTATATTATATTATCTGTATATTATACTATCTGTGTATTGTACTATCTGTGTATTATACTATCTGTGTATTATGTTATCTGTATATTATACTATCTGTGTATTATACTATCTGTATATTATACTATCTGTGTATTTTACTATCTGTATATTATACTATCTGTGTATTATATTATCTGTATATTATACTATCTGTGTATTATACGATCTGTATATTATACTATCTGTGTATTATACTACATGTATATTATACTATCTGTATATTATATTATCTGTATATTATACTATCTGTGTATTATTCTATCTGTGTATTATACTATCTGTGTATTATGTTATCTGTATATTATACTATCTGTGTATTATACTATCGGTATATTATACTATCTGTGTATTATACTATCTGTATATTATACTATCTGTGTATTATATTATCTGTATATTATACTATCTGTGTATTATACGATCTGTATATTATACTATCTGTGTATTTTACTACCTGTATATTATACTATCTGTATATTATACTATCTGTATATTATACTATATGTGTATTATACTATCTGTGTATTATGTTATCTGTATATTATACTATCTGTGTATTATACTACCTGTGTATTATGCTATCTGTATATTATACTATCTGTTTATTGTAATAACATTATATTATACTATCTATATATTATACTATCTGCATATTATAATATCTGCATATCATATTATCTGTGTAATATACTATCTTATATTTTTATGCTAAGTGTATATTATATTATCTGTGTAATATACTATCTTATATTTTTTATGCTAACTATATTATATTATCTGTGTAATATACTATCATATATATATATTATACTAACTGTGTTTTATATTATCTGTATAAAGCTAAAAAATGGCTGGCATGTGATGACTTGGTTTTGTTACAACGTAACCGCCGTCCCTGACCGCACACAATGTCCTCCAACCCATGGCTGGTGGTGACATTCTGTGGACGAAGGAATCATGCAACTTTTTACGGCACTAGTTTTCTAACATTAGCGTTGACTTCGTTCTCACCATTGAATTGACACTTTCGTTTGAAATAAGATGAAAATTTCCGGTGGGACTAAATTTAGGTATCAATCCACCCTACCTGGACCAGGGGGAAAAGGGGGTGATATTATTCGAGCACCCCCTCACTCTCCGTCAGACGTTTTGTCTTACTACTGACACTGTGCCCTGTAGGACAGGTTTGGCAATGTCAGTTGATCACACCAGGATGTTTCAGTCCTTATTCTAATTTTTCTCTTCTAAGCGAATTGGACACATCATCATATTATTATTACACCGGGATGTAGAATGGGAGCTGATAAAAAGGAAGAAAGAAATATTATTATGATACGAAGGCCACTTTCGATTTTGTTGGTAACGTCGTTATTTGAGATGTAGTACTTGTTTGGGAATGTAGTGGTCATGGATGAAAATAGAAACCTTAAGTGCTTGCTGAACAACACCAATAACAAAAATGAAAAACGATATTGTAGGGCGACAAAAATGTATATCTCTCTCCTATCCAAAGTCACATTGAAGTATAGTCTTTACCACATCTAATACTGTCAGCATGTATGTGTGCCAGACAAGGACAGTTATAGCAAAATATATCCTAAACATTTGAAACAATCCCATACGTAAACAATCAAATTAACAACATATTTGAACGTCATTTTCAGTAAGTTATATTTCCATTGTTGTAGATCTGTAGATTTGAACACTTGTACCACAACAACGCAGGTCACAGGTTAAATGTCACGACCTAAAGGCATCGACGGAAGAGGAAGGTTAATGACTTGGCGTGTGTTTGATGGCAGTTCAAGATGTCTTCCCGCATCACAGCGCCAACCACTTTCAAGCGCTTGACTCGCTTCCTCGTCGTCTTCTTAAAATCTCTTTTCAATTAATCCTTCATGTTTGAAATTGCTTCCAGTTAGATAATGTAGTCTGTGCGACGAAAAGTCTCTCTTTTGCCCTTGACATTGAAGGCGAGAATTTCTGCCCCCTTTTATGGTTTACTGAAATAATTTAAAAAATAATTGAAATGTCCATCAACAGCATAAAAGGAGCTTACTGTCGCTCAATTTTCATTTCTCAATGGAGCATCGGAGTCTGTAAATGTTTGCTACGCGAGGATGTGTACGTTTCTAGAGCCCAAGTTATTTAACCCTGTCTTCTCCACAAGTTATCTAACACTGTCTTCTCCACAAGTTATCTAACCCTGTCTTCTCCACAAGTTATTTAACCCTGTCTTCTCCACAAGTTATCTAACCCTGTCTTCTCCACAAGTTATTTAACCCTGTCTTCTCCACAAGTTATTTAACCCTGTCTTCTCCACAAGTTATCTAACCCTGTCTTCTCCACAAGTTATCTAACCCTGTCTTCTCCACAAGTTATCTAACCCTGTTTTCTCCACAAGTTATTTAACCCTGTCTTCTCCACAAGTTATCTAACCCTGTCTTCTCCACAAGTTATCTAACCCTGTCTTCTCCACAAGTTATTTAACCTGTCTTCTCCACAAGTTATCTAACCCTGTCTTCTCCACAAGTTATTTAACCCTGTCTTCTCCACAAGTTATCTAACCCTGTCTTCTCCACAAGTTATCTAGCCCTGTCTTCTCCACAAGTTATCTAACCCTGTCTTCTCCACAAGTTATTTAACCCTGTCTCTCCACAAGTTATCTAACCCTGTCTTCTCCACAAGTTATCTAACCCTGTCTTCTCCACAAGTTATCTAACCCTGTCTTCTCCACAAGTTATTTAACCCTGTCTTCTCGACAAGTTATCTAACCCTGTCTTCTCCACAAGTTATTTAACCTGTCTTCTCCACAAGTTATTTAACCCTGCGTTCTCCAGCCGGACGACTCGACGTTTCCAACAACATATTTTGAGAACCCCCAAAAAAAAAAAAAAAAAAAAAAAAAACCAAAACAAAAAAACAAACAAACAAAAAACAATGATAAAAAATTATGTCATTATTAAACTTATCGTGCTGTTCTCGTTTTCACAACAAAAACAACTACAATAACAACAAAAACAACAGCAGCAACAACAGCAACAACAACAACAACAATAACAACAACGACGACGAAAATAAAAAAAAACATGACATGTCTGAAAGAACCACAGACAAAGGAAAACGCTGACTCAGCATCGGCAAGGCGGGAACTGTCATCACACAGACTGGTTTGAAAATCACCCTGTTAGATTTAATATGAGTTAGATATACGCCTGGCAATTAGATTAGAAGTCATTTGTCCCCACAGCCGTGGAAGTGAAGAAATGGGTGACGCAGTGGTTAATCTAAAAACATTATCACCATGGCATCCGAGATCATTTCTTATTTCTTTTCTTTGAAATCCGTAATGAGTAACATTCACACGGGGAAGTTGAGATTACGAATAATAAGACTCTTACGGTAATTAGGCTTATTAAGGCGATGGACATTCTGGGAATGCGATAACAATAACACCAGACGTGAGTTTTTAATGTATCTTTCTTGCCCAACCTCGTTCTAGGGTCAAGGGGAGATCACAATAGTTCCCTCGTTAACGTAAAATACCAGCTTAAGGCCATTCACAGATACATAATACGTACTCTGTATTATTTCCCTCAATGCTGGACTTAAGCCACGGTAACTATTTATTTTATCAACTCGTTTCATAGTCAAACCAGAAATAAAAATAATAAAAAAAATAAATTATCTGATAGATATAGATGTCTTAAGATAAATGGCTCTGTCTTTACATTAGGTTGTCTCCGTATTGATGTGGTTTGTTTGGTGAATGTCAACTTACCCAGTTGTTGTTTTGTTTTTAGTAAGTTTGTGTTCATAGATGTGTCGTCAAGGGGCGATGGTTTGGTTGGTACACTGAATGAAACTTTGAAACAGATATCTTTCTTGGAAACGATTCCAAAGTTTTTAATTAAAGACATTTACACTAACATAAACATATTCGTTTTTACATCATCCTTCATTTAAATCTAAAGAATGCTGTTACAGATATTTTATTTGGTGCTTGTCGAAAGTATACAATGTTATCTACACATTTGAGATACTGAGGTAATGACATTATCTTTTTTTTTTAAACACACGCACACAGATGCCTTGGAATATTCTCCAAGTCAGCAGTTAATTGGACATGAAAATCGTCTTTGTCTTCATCCTTACTATCATTTGTGGGGGTGTGGTGTAAGATAATGGTAACATTGACATGCTTTTCTTACATTCTAATTTTCATCATTCTCTTGTTGGGTTTCCATTCAATTTTTTTCTCTTTGTCATGTCTAAAAGTTGGTACGATAACAAGGGTAAAAAGACATGGGAAATAGTTAGAACATCCTATAGCTAACAGACCAGACACCCGTCATGGCACGTTGAAATTTGTGTGAAAACCGAGGAAGCTAAAAATAGAGAAAGAAAAAAGAAGAAGAAGAAGAAGAAGAAGAAGAAGAAGAAGAAGAAGAAGAAGAAGAAGAAGAAGAAGAAGAAGAAGAAGAAGAAGAAGAAGAAGAAGAAGAAGAAGAAGAAGAAGAAGAAGAAGAAAGAAGAAGAAGAAGAAAGAAGAAGAAGAAGAAGAAGAAGAAGAAGAAGAAGAAGAAGAAGAAGAAGAAGAAGAAGAAGAAGAAGAGAAGAAGAAGAAGAAGAAGGAAGAAGAAGAAGAAGAAGAAGAAGAAGAAGAGAAAGAAGAAGAAGAAGAGAAAGAAGAAGAAGAAGGACAAGGAGAAGAAGGAGAAAAGAAGAAGAAGAAGAAGAAGAAGGACAAAGGAGAAGAAGGAGAAGAAAAGGAGAAGAAGAAGAAGAAGAAGAAGAAGAAGAAGAAGAAGAAGAAGAAGAAGAAGAAGAAGAAGAAAGAGAAGAAGACGAAAGAAGAAAGAAGTAGAAGAAGAAGAAGAAGAAGAAGAAGAAGAAGAAGAAGAAGAAGAAGAAGAAGAAGAAGAAGAAGAAGAAGAAGAAGAAGAAGAAGAAGAAGAAGAAGAAGAAGAAGAAGAAGGAGAGAAGAAGAAGAAGAAGAAGAAGAAGAAGAAGAAAAAGAAGAAGAAGAAGAAGAAGAAGAAGAAGAAGAAGAAGAAGAAAAGAAGAAGAAGAAGAAGAAGAAGAAGAAGAGAAGAAGAAGAGAAAAGAAGAGAAGAAACTAGGCTAATACTAATAATAGGGGAAAACAATTATAATAATAAGAGTAATAAAAACAGAGGCTTCCTAATAGGTCATAAGGTAGACTGTTATTATCCACAACACGCCTGACAAGACATGAGGGCTGGTGCAAAATCAAACCACTTCCGTTTCGGCCTCTGCAGTAATCTATGCCAAGGCCTTGATGTGTCTGACATCTCCTTGGGGTTTGGAACAGCCTGGCAGAAAAAACACTGCGAAGGTGTTAGAGAAACTGCCTGACCTTTCAAAATGATGACTCCGCCCCCCCCCGTCCACCCCCCGATTGACCTTGGCAGTTGGTTTGATGCTAACAATTCACGATTGCTTGAAGCAAGACAATATTGCATGCATAGCTGTACAGTTGGGGTTGTTTGGATTGGGTTTTTTCCCAATCAAAAATCATTATTTGTCTCTAGTAACAGAAAATTAGTACACTCATTTTGAGACATGGTAACCTATTTACATTGTAATCATAAAGTGACAAATTACATATTTTGTGGAGAAAGAACCGGGTAGTGGACAGGTAAGCACCTGTACGGGGAGTAGATGATCCCGCCCTCCACGAGTTTCCTGCTGCCTTGCAGGCAGGTCTTGGCTGACCAAGGCAAAGGAGTTAACCCTGAAAGAAAATAACAACCTGCTGCCTTGCATGCTGAGCTTGAATGACTAAAGGCTAAGGGAGTTAACCTGACAGAAAATAACAAGGCACGGTAGGGGGCCTCAATGTGGCAGCCCCACCATCTACCTAGGGTACAGTGGGCTAATCCCCCTACTTATCCAAAACAACCTGATTCAAAGTAATATATGCAATGATGTACCCGGCTTGAACTTTCAGAAGCCGACTCTAGAAAAGAACAAGGATTGCGATTTTTGGAACATGGACTATTAGGGCAATTAATGGAAAGGAGTTAGAATTAACTGAAGAAATGGAAAAATTCAAAGTAGACATTTTGGCTATTACAGAAACAAAGAAAAAAGGACAAGGAATAGAAAATGTAGGACTAAAATCATATTTTAATCTTCTCAGGAGTAGACGTCAAAGATAAGACCTCTAATGCATAAAAGGCATGACAGGCTACTAGAAAGTTGGAAAATTTGTAAGCCCACGGCTATTAGAGGTAAATATTAAACCAAACGGAAGAGAAATTAAATTATTAAAAGCGTATGGACCAAACAAAGATGCCCCATAGAAGAAAAAGATATCTTCGAAAATGATTTACAAATAGCTGCAGAGAATCTCAAACACAAACAGGAATTAATGGTTTTAGGAGATTTAAACGCTAGAGTAGGCAACAATGTAGAAACTTCAGGAGGAGCAATAGGTAAAGAAGGAGAGACAACATCTTCTCCAAATGGAGAGAGACAAATAGATTTTGTCTAAAGAATAACATGAAAATAGCTAACACATTTTTCCTCATAAAGATATACACAAATATAGAAGAGTAAATGAAGACAGATGCGAAAAGTCAATCAGAGACTACATAACAGTTAGCAGCTCCTTTTTTTTACAGTACAATGGATGCTAGAGTAAGCAGAGGAGCTGAAATATGTAGTGATCATCACCTAGTAATAGCCAAAATGAGATCATTAACTGAAGAAAACAAACAGAAAAGGAAAGAGAAGAAAGCTAATAAACTCAAAATAGAAGAACTAAATGAACCAATAGTAAAACAGATGTACCAATCCAGGATAAAAATATATATCAGTGAAAGGCAGATGGATATGAAGGAAAGCACCATGGAAGAAAAGTGGCAAATATATAAAGAAACACTCCTCAGTTGTACTGAAAAAGGTCTGTGGTCGGAAACAAAATTAAAGTAGATGGGGGAAAAGGCCAGCATGGTGGAATGAGAATGTCAAGACTAAGATTGAAGAAAGGAAAGATGCCTGGAAGAAATACTTGCAAACAAAAAGACCACAAGATAGGATAGATTACGTGAGTAAAAGAGCTATCGTCAAAGAGGAAGTTAGGAAAGCAAAACAGGAACAGTGGGAAGAGTTTGGACAAAGACTTCAAGAAATCTAACAAAGGAAATCAAAAGCTGTTCTGGGGAGCAATGAAAGAGCATGAAAAGACCAAAACATGTATCCACGACAAATTAAGAACGCCAAAGGAGAATAATGAAAAGAGACAGCGAAATCATGGAAACGTGGAGAAAGTATTTTCAACAATTACATAATCCCTCCACAACATATGAAAGAAGGAGTGCAGATCAATTATTATGAGTAACAAGTAATGGAGATGAGACAGCTGAAGAAGTAGATATCTCAATGGAAGAACTTCAAACAGCTATAAGAAAAGTGAAATTAGGAAAAGCCCCAGGAGCAGATCAAGTTTATCCAGAAATGATTAAAAACCAAGGGAGAGAGGCAGATAAACTACTACATGCAATATGTCAACAAGCATGGAAGTCCAAACAGGTGCCAGACGACTGGAAAAAGGAACTGTAGTACCAATACATAAGAAAGGATCAACGATGGAATGCTCAAACTATAGAGGGATATCACTAATTAGCGTACCAGGAAAAGCGTATGCCAGATTCTGGAAATGAGACTAGGAAAAGAGTAGAGGATCAGATTGAAGAGCATCAGAGTGGATTTAGACCAGGAAGAAGTGTACAAGATCACATATTTACAATTAGACAAATAATAGAAAAATTCTTTTGAGAAAACATTGACTTGCACCTGTGTTTTATTGACTTAGAAAAGGCATTTGACACTGTGAGGAGGGACAAACTATGGCATTCCTTAAAAGAACACAACATAGAGCAAAATTTAATAGAAGCCATTAAAAGTTTTTACAATAAACCAACATGTGCAGTGAGATTAGCTGGAAATGTATCTGAAGAATTTGATGAAGATATAGGGAGTAAGACAGGGTTGTATCCTAAGTCCTCTTTTGTTTATCACATTTATGGATTCAGTCGCAAAAACATCCTCAAACATGAAGAAAATGAATGTAGGTATGTGGAAGCTCAAACCAGTAAATGTATCAATGCTTTCATTTGCTGATGATTTAGTTCTGTTTGGAAAATCAGAAAGGGACCTCCAGTCAAATATCAATATAATGAATAATGAATTAAATAAAAGAGGAATGAGAGTAAATGCAAAAGAAAACCAAAATTATGCTAGTAACTAGGGAAGCTGAAACCTAAAAAATCTTAAATTCGGCAGGAGAATTTGAACAAGTTCAAAGCTACAATTACATAGGAAAAATGATTAACTCAGAGGGAAAACTAAGAGGAGAAATCAGCCAGAGAGAATCACCTTCAATGTAAAAGACCAAAAGGCAGACCTCGGAGAAAGTGGGAAGAAGATATAAAAGAGGCATTAACTGCAAGAAATTGCTTTCACGGAAGGAAACAAGAAACTGTCAGAACAGGGCAGCCTGGAGAAAGATCATTTCGGGCATCTAAAGCCCATACACCAGAAGGTAAAGATAGGAGCTGATCAAAAGATAGAAAGTGGAGAAAGACAAAAAACCCACACTCAACATTGAGCAGATGCACTCAATGATATAAGATAATAAATACGCGACCGATTAGTGTAGACCTTGATATGAACAATATCAATGAATGTAGGAGAAATATTACCTGTAATACTATTTATCTATTCATCCTATTTTCCCCTTCTACATATGTATGTATCTATGTACAGGGTTGTCCAAGAAAGATATCTGTTTCAAAGTTTCATTCAGTGTACCAACCAAACCATCGCCCTTGACGACACATCTATGAACACGAACTTTACTAAAAAACAAAACAACAAATCCGTAAGTGCTGACATTCACCAAACAAACCACATCAATACGGAGTCAACCTAATGTAAAGACAGAGCTATCGATTCATTTAATGTGTCAACAATACACCGCCCCTTGACGACACATGAATCGTCGTAAACAAAATCCAGGACCGGACGATCTCGATTATGGAAGAATGCAACTACGGAGAACACGTACAGACTGTTATGACATTACTACCCCATCTTAAACGGTCGATCTTCAAAACGTGGAATCTATGTCCTATTAAAAGAAAAATAGAGACGAAACAAGTTATGGAGCCGATGACTTGTATGCATACCTTTTCAAGTTGACACTCATCTTATGTTTAGTAACTTACAGATCTAGTTATCAACCTGCCATGGTTTGATGCCTGATTCCTACTTATGGATGTTATTTTATGTTTGCCTTTATTTGTATGGTTGTCAATGTATTCATTCAAAGCAAATTGACTTTGATAGATAGCTGAATTTATAAGGTTTAAGTGATTCTTGAAGGATTATTCCTTCAAAGCAAATTGACTTTGATAGATATATGCATTTATAATGTTTGAATGATTATTTAATGATTATTCCTTCAAAGCAAATTGACTTTGATAGATAGATGAATTTGTAACGTTTGAATGATTATTGAATGGTTATTTATTCAAAGCAAAATTCACTTTGATAGGTGGATGAATTTATAACGTTTGGAGAATTACTATACTCATTTTCACCATCACTACTTGAATGGCTGAAATAATTTTCCCATGATGTGTTGATGAAGTGTGAGCATTGTTACATCTTGTGAATAAACTATGAAAAACCAACTACTATTCCCATGGGTCTAAATCGGGACTATTTTACGACTAGGAAAGTTTTGATCTTCCAGACAGACCTGGAGACGATCGCCAAACTCAGAATGTGGAATTCCATGCTCGCATATGTTGTGTCAGGGGTTGTTCTGTCCTGCATAAATATGAACGTTGTTATGTCAATGTTCTCTCTCTCTCTTTCTCTCTCTCTCTCTCTCTCTCTCTCTCTCTCTCTCTCTCTCTCTCTCTCTCTCTCTCTCTCTCTCTCTCTCTCTCTCTCTCTCTCTCTCTCTCTCTCTCTCTCTCTCTCTCTCTCTCTCTCTCTCTCTCTCTCTCTCTTCTCTCTCTCTCCCTCTCTCCCTCCCTCCCTCCCCTCCCCCTCCCTCCCTCCCTCCCTCCCTCCCTCCCTCTCTCTCTCCCTCTCTCTGTCCCTTTCTCCCTCCCTCCTCTCCTCTCCCTCTGTCTCTTTCTCCCTCCCCTCCCTCCTCTCTCTCTCTCTCTCCTCTCTCTCTCTCTCTCTCTCTCTCCCTCATCTCTCTCTCTCTCTCCCTCTCTCTCCCTCCCTATCTCTCCTCTCTCTCTCTCTCTCTCTCTCTCTCTCTCTCTCTCTCTCTCTCTCTCTCTCTCTCTCTCTCTCTCTCTCTCTCTTCTCTTTCTCTCTCTCTCTCCCCCTCTCCCTCTCCCTCTCTCTCTTTCTCCTCCCTCTCCCCCCTCTCTTTCTCTTTCTCTCTCCTTTCTCTTTCTCTGTCCCTGTCTGTCTGTCTGTCTGTCTCCCTGCTCTCTCTCTGTCTCTGTCTCTGTCTCTCTCTCTCTCTCTCTCTCTCTCTCTCTCTCTCTCTCTCTCTCTCTCTCTCTCTCTCTCTCTCTCTCTCTCTCTCTCTCTCTCTCTCTCTCTCTCTCTCTCTCTCTCTCTCTCTCTCTCTCTCTTTCTCTTCTCTCTTTCTCTCTCTCTGTCTGTCTGTCTGTCTGTCTGTCTGTCTCTCTCTCTCTCTCTCTCTCTCTCTCTCTCTCTCTCTCTCTCTCTCTCTCTCTCTTTCTCTTTCTCTCTGTCTGTCTGTCTGTCTGTCTGTCTGTCTGTCTGTCTGTCTGTCTGTCTGTCTGTCTCTCTCTCTCTCTCTCTCTCTCTCTCTCTCTCTCTCTCTCTCTCTCTCTCTCTCTCTCTCTCTCTTTCTGTCTGTCTGTCTGTCTGTTGTCTGTCTGTCTGTCTGTCTGTCTGTCTGTCTGTCTCTCTCTCTCTCTCTCTCTCTCTCTCTCTCTCTCTCTCTCTCTCTCTCTCTTTTCCCTCTTTTTCCCTCTTTTTTCCTCCTATGTCAGGTAAGTATCTTGTTTACTGTAGCTTGGGATGTCATTGCCCGTTCACAATAACAGGGATCTCGATCGTCCAGAGACAAGGTGTCGGCCTCTCAACCAAAAAGTAGTGGGTTCGAGCTCCACCGAAGATTGAAAAAATTTCGCGAGTTTTTTCGAGCAAAAATCTACCTCCGTGGTCCAGGTAGGTGGATCGACACCTTGTCCCATCGGAAACAGACGGTAGAAAAGAGGTCCCGTGTGCATATCACAAACACTCTGTGCACGTTGAAGATCCCTTCGCTGTGTACAAGGCAGTCCCGGGGCAAAATTAAAAACCCTTCCAAAAATCCTGAGATCACCTTAGTTGTGAATGTTGGTAAACCAAACCAAATCAAACCAAAATCACAGTAAGATTATTCCCCTTGCTATCACAGTAAGATTATTCCCCTTGCTCGTCGAACGGAAGAAGAATAGCCCCAATGGCAAACACCACAGTCACTTTCCCAACAGAGAGTATCACATCCCCGTGTGGCTGTGCCTAGGGCCGGAGGACTCGGTAGTCTAGAAAGAAAGGTGTTGGCCTTTTAACCAAAAGATAGTGGGTTCGAGCCCTGCCAAAGTGTCGAAAGCTTTTCTCGATTTTTTCGAGCAAAATTTACCCCCCCGGTTCTCCCCTCCTGGTCCAGGTAAGTGGAGCGACACCTAATCGCATTGGAGACGGACGATATAAGGGAGGTCCCATGTGCATATCACAACACTCTGTGCACGTTAAAGAACACCTGGCTGTTTAAAGGGCAGTCCGGACAATTAAAAAAAATCCTTCCAAAAACTCTGAGATCCCATTATTTGTCGAAGTGGGTGAATCAAATCAAATCAATTGGTACCAGGACCGGACTGTTTATTTACATTGATGGGGCTATATTTAGATAATGAGTCAATTCTTTCTTTCTTTCTTTCTTTATCAGTTCCCATTCTACCTTTCGGTGTATAGGTTCAGATGCCCGAGATGGCATTTTCTGTTTCCTTCCAAAAGAGGTAAAACTTGTATTTTCAATGTTTCTTTTATATCTTCTTCCCACTTTCTCCGAGGTCTGCCTTTTGATCTTTTACCTTGGGATTTAGCACTGTATACTGATTCAGCTATTATATTCTATTTCATTCTGTTAACATGTCCAAACCATTTCAGTTGATTTGTTTCTATCTTACTTTTTATGCCATCTGCTTTGGTTTGATCTCTTATTGTTGTGTTTTTGATTTTGTCTCTTTTAGTTTTCCCAACTACTCTTCTTAGATATTTCATTTCAGCTGCTTGTCCTCTACTGTATTCTCTACTGTCTAAGGTCCAGGTTTCACTGCCATAGAGGAGAGTAGGACAATAAACTGTGTTGTATACTGCCATTTGGTTTTTGTTGACATTTCTTGTTTACCTACAAATGCCTTTCCTAGATGGTTATATATTGCACTTGCCTTTTTGATTCTCTGGCTGATTTCTTCTCTTAGTTTTCCCTCTGAGTTAATCATTAATCCTAGGTAATTATAGCTTTGAACTTATTCTTAATTCTCTCTGCCCAATTTAAGATTTTGTGTTTTAGCTTCCCTAGTTACTAACATTGTTTTGGTTTTCTTTGCATTTACTCTCATTCCTCTTTATTTAGTTCATTGTTTATAATGTTGATATTCGACTGAAGGTCACTTTCTGATTTTCCAAACAGAACTAAATCATCGGTAAATGATACATTTACTGGTTTGAACTTCCACATACCTACATTCATTTTCTTCATTTTTGAGGTTGCCTTTACCACTGAATCCATAAATGTGATAAATAAAAGAGGACTTAGGATACAACCCTGTCTTAATCCTATATCTACATCAAATTCTGCAGATGTGTTTCCAGCTAGTCTCACTGCACATGTTGGTTTATTGTAAAAAAAACACTTTTAATGGCTTCTATTAAATTTTGCTCTACATTGTGTTCTTTTAAGGAATGCCATAGTTTGTCCCTCCTCACAGTGTCAAATGCCTGTTCTAAGTCAATAAAACACAGATGCAAGTCAATGTTTCTCTCAAGGAATTTTTCTATTATCTGTCTAATTGTAAATATGTGGCCTTGTACACTTCTTCCTGGTCTAAATCCATTTGATGCTCTTCAATTTGATCCTCTACTCTTTTCCTTAATTTCATTTCCAGTATCCTGAACACTAACGCTAAGTAGTGATATCCCTCTATAGTTTGAACATTCCATAGTTGACCATTTCTTATGTATTGGTTCCACAGTTCCCGTTTTCCAGTCGTCTGTCTCCTATTTGGACTTCCATGCTTGTTGGCATATTGCATGTAGTAGTTTGTCTGTCTCTCTCCCTTGGTTTTTAATCATTTCTGGATAAACTTGATCTGCTACTGGGGCTTTTCCTAATTTCACTTTTCATATAGCTGTTTGGATTTCTTCCATTGATATACCTACATGTTCAACTGTCTCCTCTGGATTACTTGTTACTCTTACTCATTAATCTTTACTCCTTGTTTCATACGTCCTGGGGGGATTATGTATTGATGAAAATGTTTTCTCCATGTTTCCATGATTTCGCTGTCTTTTTCATTATTTCTCCTTTGGCATTCTTAGTTTGTCGTATTGGGCATGCTTTGGTCTTTCTCATGCTCATCATTGTTCCCCCAGAACAGCTTTTGATTTCCTTGATAGCGTTCTTGAAGTCTTGGTCCAAACTCTTCCCATTGTTCCTGTTTCGCTTTCTATTTTCCTTTTGCCGATAGTTCTTTTATTCATGTAATCTATCCTATCCTCTGGTCTCTCTGTTTGCAAGTATTTCTTCCAGGCATCCTTCTTTTCTTTGATCTAAGTTTTGACATTCTCATTCCACCACGCTGTTTTTTCCCATCTCCTTTAATTTCTTTCCTACCACAGACCTCTTCAGTACAACTGAGGAGTGTTTCTTTATAAATTTGCCACTTTTCTTCTATTGTGATATCATTCAGATCCATCTGTCTTTCACTGTAAATCTTTTATCCTAGATTGGTATACCTGTTTTACTACTGCTTTATTTAGTTCCTCTATTTTGAGTTTAGTAGCTTTCTCATCTTTCCCTTCCTGTTTGTTTTCTTCAGTTAGTAATCTCCTGTTGGCAATCACTAGGTGATGATCACTAAATATTTCTGCTCATCTGTTTACTCTTGCATCCAATGTACTTTAAAAAAGGGAGCTGCTAACTATTATGTAGTCTATCATTGACTTTTCACACCTGTCTTCATTTACTCTTGTATATTTGTGGATATCGTTAGAGGAAAAAGGTGTTGGCTATGTTCATGTTATTCTTTAGGCAAAAATCTATTAGTCTCTCTCCATTTGGAGAAGTTGTTGTCCCTCCTTCTTTACTTATTACTCCACCTGACGTTTCTACATCGTTGCGTACTCTAGCATTTAAATCTCCTAAAACCATTAGTTCCTGTTCGTGTTAAAGATTCTCTGCAGCATCTATTTGTAAATCGATTTCGAAGGTATCTTTTTCTTCTTTAGTGGCGTCTTCGTTTGATCCATAAGCTATTAATAATTTAATTTCTCTTCCTTTTTGTTTAATATTTACCTCTAATAGCCGTGGGCTTATAAATATCCAGCTTTCTAGTAGCTTTTCTTGCCTTTCATGCACTAGGAGGCCTACTCCTGCTCTAGCTCTATATTTGACATTTACTCCTCACAAGATTAAAATATTGTTTGGTCCTCCATTTTCTATTCCTTGTCCTTTTTTCTTTGTTTCTGTAATAGCCAAAATGTCTGCTTTGAAATTTTCCAT
>JAXRKP010002250.1:10000-40000 GCA_037039925.1 Doris montereyensis | reverse complement strand
TAGTCGTCTGGCACCTGTTTTGACCTCTTTTGCTTGTTGGTATATTGCATGTAGTAGTTTGTCTGCCTCTCTCCTTGGTTTTTAATCTTTTCTGGATAAACTAGATCTGCTCCTGGGCTTTTCCCCAATTTCACTCTTTCTTTATAGCTGTTTGAATTTCTTCCATTAATATATCTACATCCTCAGCTGTCTCCTCTGGATGACCCGAACAGATGCTTACCTGTCCACTGGCCGGGTTTAAGGTAACATATCACCGAAATCTTCAACTCGCCCCAGCAATGTTGATTCGGAATCGATTATCCTCTATTACGCCAAATCTCGAGGTTAAAAGAAGGTTCCTATTGAAACGAAAGAGAATTAACTGTAAATTAACGCGAGAAGAGAATGTACATTTTCTGTGTGTACGTGTATTTAAGTCTTTATTACCACTACTTGTTATCATGTAGATAAATATAACCAATTGCTTTCTTAATATTCATTGTTTTCTTTGTTTGTGTGTTTTACTTCTTCCTCATACCAATAACTAAACAATTTTCCTTAAGAAGTGTACATTAGTATAATATACTTTCATTCTTTCTTTTTCTTTTTGTGTTGTTGGGTATTTGTTTTGATTCTTTAGATTGTCAAATGCATTATATCAGCGGTATCTTTATTGTTATCAAACTCAGAAAACTGTCGTTTCTATATCTCTAACCTTTTCACTTTGGGACCTCTCCTTATCATCTTTACAATATTACTATCTGTCTTAAAATACATTATGTATTATTACTGTTGATGTCTGACTAGCGTCAGTCTACCCTCGCGTTAGTCAGTCTACCCTCGCGCTCGTCAGTCTACCCTCGCGCTCGTCAGCCTATCCTCGCGTTAGTCAGTCTACCCTCGCGCTCGTCAGTCTACCCTCACGTTAGTCAGTCTCGTGTTAGTCAGTCTACCCTCACGTTAGTCAGTCTATCCTCGCGTTAGTCAGTCTACCCTCTCGTTAGTCAGTCTATCCTCGCGTTAGTCAGTCTACCCTCACGTTAGTCAGTCCCTACCCTCGCGTTAGTCAGTCTACCCTCACGTTAGTCAGTCTATCCTCGCGTTAGTCAGTCTACCCTCGTTAGTCAGTCTCCTCACGTTAGTCAGTCTACCCTCTCGTTAGTCAGTCTCACCCTTTAGCGTCTATCCTCGCGTTAGTCCTATCCTCGCGTTAGTCAGTCTACCCTCACGTTAGTCAGCCTATCCTCGCGTTATTCAGTCTACCCTCACGTTAGTCAGTCTATCCACGTTAGTCAGTCTACCCTCTCGTTAGTCAGCCTATCCTCGCGTTAGTCAGTCTACCCTCTCGTTAGTCAGCCTATCCTCTCGTTAGTCAGTCTATCCTCTCGTTAGTCAGTCTACCCTCACGTTAGTCAGTCTATCCTCTCGTTAGTCAGTCTATCCTCTCGTTAGTCAGTCTATCCTCTCGTTAGTCAGTCTACCCTCTCGTTAGTCAGTCTATGCTCTCGTTAGTCAGTCTACCCTCTCGTTAGTCAGTCTACCCTCTCGTTAGTCAGTCTATCCTCTCGTTAGTCAGTCTACCCTCTCGTTAGTCAGTCTACCCTCTCGTTAGTCAGTCTATCCTCTCGTTAGTCAGTCTATCCTCTCGTTAGTCAGTCTACCCTCACGTTAGTCAGTCTTTCCTCTCGTTAGTCAGTCTACCCTCTCGTTAGTCAGTCTATCCTCTCGTTAGTCAGTCTATCCTCACGTTAGTCTGTCTACCCTCGCGTTAGTCAGTCTACCCTCGCGTTCATCAGAAACACGAGCCCGAGGACCCGATGTATTATTGGCTGACAAGGCTAAGTAGTTGTCGTGGCCGAGTGGTTAAGGCGATGGACTAGAAATCCATTGGGATCTTCCCGCGCAGGTTCGAATCCTGCCGACAACGTTTTTTTTTTTACATTGGTGCTATTTGTTTTAATCAAGGATGTGGGTGTGGGCGGGGGGAGGGAGGGGTCATGGGTGTCTATCTCTTTTGTTTTTGTCTTACTTTTAATTGGTGTTTCGTTCATCTGGTCTTCCTCCATTTCAGCTTCTTCATTATTGGGATTTCGTTGTTTCCATTATCTTTTTTTTTCCCTTTGAACCTTTGATTATCTCCTCTGACTTTGGCAGAGCTTTTTTTTTATTTTATTGTGGAAAGGGGTGGGGAGTGTTTGGATTATTTTGATTTTTTTTGTTGGTTTTGTTGGGGGTTTGGTGTTTTTTTAAATTGTAACAATTTGTCTTATTTGAACATAACGAAAAGCAATATACGAAAGGAGAAACATCGAAATAATAAGTGATAATGCTTAAAACGATGAATAAATAGAAGAAGAAAAAAGAAAAGAAATACATAAATGAGAAATTTTTATTTTTTTTTTAAAGAAAAAAGAAAATGACACTACAAGAAAAGAGTAACGAGAATCTTATCCTGGCACCACGAGAACGCCGTGCATGCTAAATGAGGCAAATTCAAGCCGGCACGGTTTTGACCCAAATAATTACCTTTAGATCAGTTTCAGAAATGCCGACGACAAAGACAATCCTGTGTGTTTACACATGGCAGCTGTTAGTTATCTCTAAGGAAAAGGTACTTCACTCTACTTTCCTCACTTGACTGAGGTGTGAATGAGTACCCAGCTATAGATAGAGAAAGATCTTGTCTGCGTGTTAGTACAACAAAAGAAAGTCTAACAGGCTTGTGTCCTGTATGCCCCCCCTTGGGAGTTGGAAAGAACTGTGAATGAAATCGCCTGCTGGGGGGATTAATCTACACTCGGTGAACCCGCACTTTGTCTTTACCTTTGTCTTTACCTTGTCTTTGACGTCAAGTTTTTAGAACTTAGAATAACCGGATATAAAGCTAGATGAGGGAAGAGGGGTATAACTTGCTTGTAAATAGGTTTGGGAATTTCCGCAATTAACTAAATGCTATTCCACAACGGAAAACGTGTCATGCAAGCATCAACCATAAAAAGAAAACAAAGAATCCTCCCCCCCCCCAAAAAAAAAGGAAAATAGCTCCTCTGTTTTTTTTTCTTGTTTTTTTTGTGAGTTGGTTTTCTTTTAGATGGTCAAATGCATTAAACCAACGGTATTGTTATTGTTATCAAACTGTCATATCTATGTCTGTTACCTTTCACTTTGGTTCCTTTCCTTATTATCTTTACATTGTTACTATCTGTCTTTAAATACATTATTTATTATTACTGTTGATGTCAGGACTGTGAGAAACCTAGCGTCAATCTACTGTCGCATTCGTCAGTCTACCCTCAGGTTAGTCAGTCTACCCTCACCTTAGTCAGTCTACCCTCACGTTAGTCAGTCTACCCTCACGTAAGTCAGTCTACCACTCACGTTAGCCAGTCTACCCTCACGTTAGTCAGTCTACCCTCACGTTAGCCAGCCTACCCTCACGTTAGCCAGTCTACCCTCACGTTAGCCAGTCTACCCTTATGTTAGCCAGTCTACCCTCACGTTGTCAGTCTACCCTCACGGTCTACCCTCACGTTAGTCAGTTGTCCAGTCTATCCTCGCGTTAGTCAGTCTACTCCTCACGTTATTCAGTCTACCCTCACGTTAGTCAGTCTACCCTCATGTTAGTCAGTCTACCCTCACGTTAGTCAGTCTACCCTCGCGTTAGCCAGTCTACCCTCACGTTAGTCAGTTTACCCTCATGTTAGTCAGCTACCCTCACGTTAGTCAGCCCACCACGTCAGCTACCCTCACGTTAGTCAGTCTACCCTCACGTTAGTCAGTCTACCCTGGCGTTAGTCAGTCTACCCTCACGTTAGTCAGTCTACCCTCATGTTAGTCAGTCTACCCTCACGTTAGCCAGTCTACCCTCACGTTAGTCAGTCTACCCTCACGTTAGTCAGTCTACCCTGGCGTTAGCCAGTCTACCCTCACGTTAGTCAGTCTACCTGATTTTAGCCAGTCTACCCTCACGTTAGTCAGTCTACCCTCGCGTTAGTCAGTCTACCCTCACGTTAGTCAGTCTACCCTCACGTTAGTCAGTCTACCCTCACGTTAGTCAGTCTACCCTCACGTTAGTCTCGCGTTAGTCAGTCTACCCTCGTTAGTCAGTCTACCCTCACGTTAGTCAGTCTACCCTCACACAGTTGGTCAGTCTACCCTCACGTTAGTCAGTCTACCCTCACGTTCGTCGTTTAGTCAGTCTACCCTCACGTTAGTCAGTCTACCCTCACGTTAGTCAGTCTACCTCACGTTAGTCAGTCCACCCTCACGTTAGTCGTCCCTCACGTTAGTCAGTCTACCCTCACGTTAGTCAGTCTATCCTCGCGTTCGTCAGTCTACCCTCACGTTAGTCTCTACCCTCACGTTAGTCAGTCTACCACGTTAGTCAGTCTACCCCACGTTAGTCAGTCTAATCTCGCAGTCGTCAGTCCACCCTCGCGTTAGTCAGAAACACGACCCTGAGGACCCGAGGTATTATTGGCTGGTGATGCCAAGAAGTTGTTGTGGCCGAGTGGTTAAGGCGATGGACTAGAAATCCATTGGGATTTTCCCGCGCAGGTTCGAATCCTGCCGACAACGTTTTGTTTTATTCCATGTTTCTTAGTTGTTGTTTTTTTAAGGTTTTTTGAAATAGTAACACTTGGTCTTATCTAGAATATAACGAAATACAATGTACAAAAGGAGACAATTCGAAATAAAAAAAGTATTAATAATTTAAACCATGAATAAATAGAAAAGAAAAGAAAAGAAAAGAACTACATAAATGATTTTTTTTATATACATTAATCCAGATTATAAGAAAATGCTAACGATAACCTTATCATGGTATTACGAAATCACCTCACATGGTGAATGCGGCAGATTCCGATATAAAAAAGCCTAACAACAAACGATTTTGTTTCTCGTCTTTCAAGTTTACTTCAACCCCTCCCCCCTTGTTTAAGCCGGCAGGGTTTTGACCAAAAATAATTGCCATAGATCAGTTTCAGAAATGCCACGGACAAAGAAAATAGTGTGTTTACACATGGCAACGGTTAGTTATCTCCTTTGCTGTTGCTCAAGGTTGAAGAAATCCCCTAGGATTTACCTTCTGACGTGAGAAAAGGAAACAATAAGAATAATAAATAAAACAAAAAAGCTCCATGGTAGAATTTTCTCAAGGTAAGATTGTAAATTGCCACAATTAAACACAAGATAGGCTGGGGGGTTATCACCATATCAGCTCAGCTTTGTTTTCACAAATTGCACGTGCGACGCTTAGATAATCTAGTTTCTTTTTAACCGGTTCTTTTTCTTCTTCTATGTTTTGCATATTATATTCGGAGTTTCAAAATCAATCCTCGTATGAAGATAAGAACGAGGGGTGATCAAATATAAATCTCTGAATGTGAAAAAAAATAAAGATAAAGACACAAATATTTCACCTGCTAACATTTATTTCTATATATAGATGAAGACCCCATCTAACGCGATACACTTCTCAACTGCTCTTTGACCTTGAAAAGCCTTTGGACTTTTTCATTTCGGTAAACTGAAGAAAGAGCTGAAATGAAGAAGATTCGGTGAAGAGCAAGATGTTTTTTGCACAGCAGACGTGTGGCTGAGGGCCCAGCCTAGCCATTTTTACGCTCAATGGTTTTGCAATGTCAAAAAACGGTGGGAGTCAGCAGAAGTGTAGCTGAGGGCCCAGCCTAGCCATTTTTACGCTCAATGGTTTTTCAATGTCAAAAAGCGGTGGGAGTAATGTAGTGTTTCGGTTCAGAAGGGAAAATACTTTTTATTTTTGTTGATTTCATTCCCCCATATCCGCAACTAAGGTGATCTCGGGGTTTTTAGTAAGATTTTTTTTTAAATGTTGCCCGGACTGCTCTCTGTAAATAACCAAGGGATCTGTAACGTGCAAAAAATGTTGTGATCTGTACATGAGACCTCATTTTTATTGTCCATCTCCGATAGGACTAGGTGTCCATCCACATAACTGGACCGGGTTGGGGGGGGGTAGATTTTGCTAAACAATATTCGAGAAAATTGTTCAATCGTTCTCGGGACTCGAACCCACTACCTTTTGAATGAGAGGCTGAGGCCTTGCTCACCCCCATCCCCCAATATAGGCCAAAATGTGTTTATTATACTGGGACATTTTGTTCGCATCATTATTCATAGACAATATTGCTTTACGTAAATGCTTCTCCTTATCATACATAGAGTGCTTATTTGGGGTTTGACGTTTTCCCCTAGATCTGGGCAAGTTTTTTCACAATTTATCGTATAATAGAAGAGAAGAAATGAGATTAACGGAACAGAAGGTGGGGTTAGCTCCAATAGTCCTACGAGATCTCTTTGGATCAAGGAAGTAAATGTACGGAGAGTCGATGCAGTATTCTTTATTTTGTTATAAAGTCTCCGTGATAAAACTCCTGTGATGGAGTTGAGTTATAAGATATTATAAATAAATGATTTTGCATAATAAAAATTGGTACAAGTCTATTTTTCTGATACCTATCTTAGAGAAAAATACCAAAACAAGGAAAATCACAACCCCTACTATCAATTTCATTCATTCTAAATCTGCCATTGTGATATATTGTTTACATTCTTCTTCGATGTTCTTCGGCCTGCAAATCAGATAAAGGGAACGGACAACGAAACATACGTCTGTGTTTGTTTATTGTATGAATAAAGGTTTGTACGTGCTGTGTGTTTGACAAAGGTTGTGTTGTTATGCATCTCCTAAAGATTCCACCAGGAAGTCAAACAACACCAACAGCTGTAGTTGTTGTGTTGTATTTGATATTTTTGAAGGCGTCAAGTATTCACTGCTTATATTTGTGTTGCCATTTTCAACATCACAATCTTGTCACATATCCATGCTCCTCGTTGATAACAGAAGTAAATCCTGTTCTTCAGTCTAAACGTATGGAATAGGGAATATGAAAGAAAGAGAGGGAAAAACCCGGCGAGAAATTAGATATTATAATTGTATAACCAAACATTTGTGAATGGAAAGAATGATACGATGCAATCTCTGTGTTGTTGGAGAAAGGAGAAGAAAGGAAGAGCAAACAAAGAAAAATGACTGACAAAAACCTTTATGTTAAACATAATGATGATGACCAGGATGACAATGATAACGACGCTGATGATGAAGATGATGATGATGATGATGATGATAACGATAATGACGATGATGATAATGATAATGATGATGATGATAACGATGATGATAATGATAATGATGACGATGATGAGGATGATGATGATGATGATGATGGTGGTGGTGGTGGTGATGTTAAGGCATTGTCCATCTACTGCAGGATGTATCCTACCCTCAGAAAATGTCCTTGTAGTGGGTTGTTCTTCGCTTCCCCCCCACCATGTGCTTTTTGATGTTCTTAGGTCATCTTGCTGCTCAGGTCTTTCTGGGAATTCTGTGTCGTTTTCTCTGGCTGCCATCGTAGGGATTGAACCGGGTGGCACCAACGGTCAAGGAGTAGACAGTCAGGATTCAAGTCCTCCACGTCCTTCGTGTGAATCCAACTTGCGTCAGATCAAAATACGTGAATATGTGTTGAGAAAGACAACACGTTTCCATATGCTAGAATGGCGTCTGTGAGAAAGACAACGTTTCCAACAACAGCTAGAATGGCGTCAAATGCTGTAGTCAACAACAGCTAGAATGGCGTGGCAACAACAGTCTGTGTATCAACAACAGGTAGAATGGCGACTGTATCAACAACAGCGACTGGGTATCAACAACAGCTAGAATGGCGTCTGTGTATCATCAACAACAGGTAGAATGGCGTCTGTGTAACAGGTAGAATGGCACTGTGTGTCAACAACAGCTAGAATGGCGTCTGTGTGTCAACAACAGCTAGAATGGCGTCTGTGTATCAACAACAGCTAGAATGGCGACTGGGTATCAACAACAGCTAGAATGGCGTGTATCAACAACAGGTAGAATGGCGTGTATCAACAACAACAGGTAGAATGGCGTCTGGCGACTGTGTGTCAACAACAGCTAGAATGGCGTTCTGTGTCAACAACAGGTAGAATGGCGTCTGTGTATCAACAACAGGTAGAATGGCGACTGTGTATCAACAACAGGTAGAATGGCGTCTGTGTATCAACAACAGCTAGAATGGCGTCTGTGTGTCAACAACAGGTAGAATGGCGTCTGTGTATCAACAACAGGTAGAATGGCGTCTGTGTATCAACAACAGCTAGAATGGCGTCTGGGTATCAACAACAGGTAGAATGGCGTCTGTGTATCAACAACAGGTAGAATCAACAACAGGTAGAATGGCGTCTGTGTGTCAACAACAGGTAGAATGGCGTCTGTGTATCAACAACAGGTAGAATGGCGTCTGTGTATCAACAACAGCTAGAATGGCGTCTGTGTATCAACAACAGCTAGAATGGCGTCTGTGTGTCAACAACAGGTAGAATGGCGTCTGTGTATCAACAACAGGTAGAAGAATGAATGGCGACTGTGTGTCAACAACAGGTAGACTGGCGTCTGTACCAAACAACAGGTAGAATGGCGTCTGTGTATCAACAACAGGTAGAATGGCGTCTGTGTGTCAACAACAGCTAGAATGGCGTCTGTGTGTCAACAACAGCTAGAATGGCGTCTGTGTGTCAACAACAGCTCTGTGTAGAATGGCGTCTGTGTGTCAACAACAGTTAGAATGGCGTCTGTGTGTCAACAACAGCTAGAATGGCGACTGTGTGTCAACAACAGCTAGTATGGCGTCTGGGTATCAACAACAGCTAGAATGGCGACTGTGTATCAACAACAGCTAGAATGGCGACTGGGTATCAACAACAGCCAGTATGGCGTCTAAACAACAACAGCCAGAATGGCGTCTGGGTATCAACAACAGCTAGAATGGCGTCTGGGTATCAACAACAGGTAGAATGGCGACTTAACAACAGCTAGAATGGCGACTGTGTGTCAACAACAGCTAGTAGGGCTTTAATATCATTTAATGTAATTTCCTTCACTTTTGACCTGCCCCTTGTCTCACTGTTTGCCATTCCCATCTTCAGTAAAACATAAACAGGGACATAGTTAGTGTCATTGACAAAGGTATAGGGCTTGGGTGACGTTCAGCTGATGTCACGAGTGTACCAGAAATGTTTCTACATTTCTGTATATCAAGGAACATTAAAATAGAATAATAGTCCTAATTATACACGTTTATAAAACTATACAGGACGGAGACATCATAGAGTGTATAAGTTTGTTTTCTTTTCATCAGCGTCAACGAGACAATGAAACGATTACTACTCAAATGGTGGTGAACGGTACTTATAGCACCGAGAGAGGTCGTCACACGATTGCACGCCATTAGTTCCGTTCACCACTGTTTTGAGCAGTCATTGTTTCTTCGTCTTCTTGTCGTTGGCGAAGAAGCACTTATGCTTGAATATTGTTTTTGTCTTGTGCCCAGAGCACGTTTTCATATGTGAACGGCGTTTTTGTTTCTGTCTTGTGTCCAGAGCACGTTTTCATATGTGAACGGCGTTTTTGTTTCTGTCTTGTGTCCAGAGCACGTTTTCAGACGTGAACGGCGTTTACAACAATGATAGTGAACGAAATAATGATAAAAATAAATTTACCATTGCAATAAACCAATGCCATGGTATCAGTTTGAATGGCAACCGTTGCTGCATGCTTCATGGGGTAGATCTACGCCTCATGTCCAACTGCAAAAGACCCCATAGGGCTTCTATTATGACGTCAAGTTATGTTGACTATGAGACAGGTCTTTCGATGAATGACATAAGAGGGGCACTCGGTAGCCCAGAGGCAATGTGTCGGCCTCTAAAGCAAAGGGTAGTGGGTTCGAGCCCTGTCAATGGTTGAAACTTTTTCTCGAAGTTTTTTTTCGAGTGAAATCAGCCCTAGTCAAGGTATGTTGATCAACACCTAGTCCCATCGGAAACGGACGATACAAGGGAGGTCACGTGTTACACTCTGTGCACGTTAAAGATCCCCCCGGCTTTACAGGGCAGTCCGGAATAAATCAAAAATCCTATCAAAACCCCGAGATCACATTAATTGTGATGTGGGTAAATCAAATCAAATTAAATCAAATCAAAAGTCGTTACACGATTGGATGTCATTAATTCCGAGCATCCATTGGACTTTACTTGAATATTTTACTCGAACTATTTTTAAAACGAACCTTAAGACTGAACTGAGCTTTTTTGTTCCTCTTACTTTAAAAAGCTGTTTTATTAAACTTTTAGTGTTTTTAAAACAGTAACTAGCATAACTTTCATTTTCTTTTTTTCTTTTCTTTTTTTCATCTTTTGTTACTGTGTATTCTATATAATCTGTACTTGTGTCAATGCTATTTTACTGTAAAGCACCATCGAGCATTTCGGTGGATGTGATGCGTTCAATAATGGCATTATTATTACTTTATTATTATTATTACTATTATTATTATTATTATTATTACTATTATTATTATTATTACTATTATTATTATTATTATTATTACTATTATTATTATTATTATTATATTATTATTATTATTATTATTATTATTATTATTATTATTATTATTATCTTTCTTTCTTTCTTTATCAATTTCCATTCTACCTTTCGGTGTATGGGTTCAGATGCCAGAGTTGATCTTTCTCCATGATGCCCTGTCCAGGCATTTTCTGTTTCCTTCAAAAATGATAAATATATATGCTTCAATGTCACTTTTATATCTTCTTCCCACTTTCTCCGAGTCTGGTTTTTAGTCGTTTACGTTGGGCTTTAGCACTGTATACTGATTTAGCTATTATATTCTATTTCATTCTGTTTACATATTCAAACCATTTCAATTGATTTTTTTCTATCTTAGTTTTTATGCCATCTGCTTTGGTTTGATCCCTTATTGTTGTGTTTCTGATTTTGTCTCTTTTAGTTTTCGCTACTTCTCTTCTTAGATATTTCATTTCAGCTGCCTGTACTCTACTGTATTCTCTACTGTCTAAGGTACAGGTTTCGCTGCTATAGAGGAGAGTAAGATAATAAACTGTATTGTATACTGCCATTTGGTTTTTGTTGACAATTCTTGCTTACCTACAAATGCCTTTCCTAAATGGTTATATATTGCATTTGCCTTTTGGATTCTCTGGCTGATTTCTTCTCCCAGTTTTCCCTCAAAAGTTTTAACTCTTATTTTATTATTATTATTAATTTATGTCTCGTGTCGTTTTCTATCTATTAGTATCAGGCCTGTATCATTATAGTGTTCCTCTATAGTAATTTGGCCATTCCTCGGCTCTGCTAGCACTTAGTGATAGGTTCTGTTGAGATTTGAACTGATTCCTGTACAGTGTACGAGTTGAGATATGAACTCAGTGTACTCTGCTGAGCACTTGGTGATAGGTTCAGTGTACGAGTTGAGATTTGAACTGAGTTGTGATAGGTTCAGTGTACGAGTTGAGATTTGAACTGAGTTGTGATAGGTTCAGTGTACGAGTTGAGATATGAACTGAGTTGTGATAGGTTCAGTGTACGAGTTGAGATTTGAACTTGAGTTGTGATAGGTTCAGTGTACGAGTTGAGATTTGAACTGAGTTGTGATAGGTTCAGTGTACGTGTTGAGATATGAACTGAGTTGTGATAGGTTCAGTGTACGAGTTGAGATTTGAACTGAGTTGTGATAGGTTCAGTGTACGAGTTGAGATTTGAACTGAGTTGTGATAGGTTCAGTGTACGTGTTGAGATATGAACTGAGTTGTGATAGGTTCAGTGTACGTGTTGAGATATGAACTGAGTTGTGATAGGTTCAGTGTACGAGTTGAGATATGAACTGAGTTGTGATAGGTTCAGTGTACGTGTTGAGATTTGAACTGAGTTGACAGCAATGATAAGGAAAACGATTACAAATAAACTTTCCATTAAAATAAATCAATGCCATCGTGTCAGTTCGAAAGCCAGTCGTTGCCTTCTTCGTGAGATCTACGCCTAACGACCAACTGCCAAAAGACGCCATAAGACTTCTTCTGTTATGTCGTCAAGCTTAATCATGACTATGAGACAGGTCTTTTGATGAATAAGATAAGTTAAGATATGGAAAGATCTCTATTGTCCCAAAAGACAGGCACATTTGCTTGGTAGTACATCAAGTTTCACAATAGAACGAGATGAACATTATATTATACAAGGGTAATAAAGCATGGTACACATGACAGGTCAAGATTTCAAAAAGCAAAAGTCATTATCGTATAGTGACAATAACTCTATGAATGTTTAAAAGAAAGTAACTAGGGGGCCAGAAGCTGTCGGCCTCTCAACCAAGGTAGTGGGTTCGAGCCCACTGACGCTTGAACAATTTTTCTCAATTTTTTCCAGCAAAATCTACCCTTCCCCCCCCTGGTCCAGCTAGGTGGAAAGACACCTAGTCCCATTGGAGACGGACGACAAAAAGGAGGGTTCGTGTGGAGATCAGCACACTCTGTGCACGTTGAAGATCATTTGCCTGTTTTCAGGAGAGTAGGGGCAACATTTAAAATCCTACCAAAAACTCACCTTAGTTGTGGTTGTGGGTATATCAAATCAAATCAAATCAAATCAAATCAAATCAAATCAAATCAAATCAAATCAAATTTAACAACTAGAGTGTAGGAATATTATGTAGGTCACACTTTGAATGGCTGTATGGAGCAATTATACAAAAGTTTACAAATACAGAAAGGAGTAAAATGAATCTTCTCACATGCCTTTACTGGCAGAAAAAAAGCAACCAACATTTTCTGACAAATTTGTGATGTTTTATTATTATTTTGTATTCAATACATTCAGAGTGTAATCAAACTAAAGTGAATATTAGATGTACTGGATTGAGAGGGAGAAAGACAGGCAGACAGACAGAACAGAGACAGAGACCGATACAAAGACAAAGAGAGACATACAGAGAGAGACAGAGACAGAGACAAAGACAGAGACACAGACAGAGACAAAGACAGAGATACAGACACAGACACAGACACAGACAAAGACACAGACAAAGACAGAGACAGAGACACAGACACAGACACAGACACAGACACAGACACAGACACAGACAAAGAGGCGGTGAGAGACAGCCAGACAGTCAGACAGAGATAGAAACAGACAGGCAGAGAGACCGACAGAGACAGAAACAGATACAGGGATACAGGACAGAGACAGAGACAGACAGACAGACAGACAAACAGAGACAGAGATAGATACAGAGAGACATAGAGACAGAAAGACAGAGACAGAGACAGAGACAGAGACAGAGACAGAGACAGATACAGATACAGAGACAGAGACAGAGACAAAGACAGAGACAGAGACAGAGACAGAGACAGAGACAGAGACAGAGACAGAGACAGAGATAGATTAAGTCAAAGTCATAGAGAGACAGAGACAGTGTCAGAGATAGAGAAAGATATAGACAGGCAGACAGAAACAACTTGACAAACAGACAGACACAGAGACCGACGTAGAGAATGAGAACGAAAGAAGGAGAAAAGAGAATGAGGTACGCCCACAAAGGATAAGGATAATAGATAACGATCAATGAAAGAAGACAGCAGGAAGGGGAGCCACACAAATCGCAAGTTGGATCAATCAAAGACACGGATTGTCCTCGTTAATCGGCTGGGTTGAATAGCTTGTCAAGTATGCTTTACCTTTGGCTGTGGTAGGATAGAACCGGATGCAAAGGCTGTGAAACAAAATATACATAACGAGGAAAAGAAGATGGGAGAGGTTATGGATAAGGAGAAGGAGGGGAAATCATGACGTCATCATCAACATCGACAACGCCCTGGATTTCAAAGTGGGATTCTGTCGTTGTTGTTGCTGTTCCTAATGCTTTGCTCTGCCGTTTTTGGACAAATCTTGCCAAAAAAGTTTTTTGGAGTCTTCTGTGTTTTTGTTTCTGTTTGATTGTTTTGTGTTTTGCCAGTTTTTCAATATTGTTGGCTTCTGGGCGCAGTTCCTTGCATACCTATCATTTAGCTTTTTCCTCTTAAATTCTCTCTGACATCACCGCATGTTATGATGGTGTGGGTGAATTAGAACTAAACGAACAAACAAACAAACAAACAAACAAACAAACAAAGCTATTTGGTTTTGTTGGGGGGGGGGGGGTTGCCATTTTCTTCAATGTTGGGTCAGAGATTGGATTGTGATGAGCTCCGTCCAGTCGTTTACTTGTCCAGCATCGCGATGACCAGCAATGATTTTTTACCCTAGACGTCAACTTTCGTTGGCTGAACAATTAAACCAGAAAACCCAATTATAATATGAATATGAATTTGTATTTAAAGCGGGACGAAGGATTTAAACCAATTATATTCAATTCAATTCAGTTCAATAAAAACTTTATTGTCCTCATAAAGGCACATCCTTTTCGTTTGTAACGATCTAAAAAAAAACCCAACATTATGTACATTGGAATACAGAGTTTATGCTATTATATAAATATTATAGAAATCATTTGAATTAGAATGCACAGTTTTTTAATATGAATATAATATATTATGACGAAGACAAGGCGTACATATCATAGCAAATCATGATAAATATTTCTAAAATAATTTCATAAATCGTCCACGGATGTTGCTTTTAAAAACCTTTCAGTTGAGTTTTATAATACGACATTGCATTACAAGCATTTCAGCCAACTTTTGTTTTTATTACACAATACATTAACCGATTTTCACCACGTGATAGATCTAAGACAGACGCAATGTCAATGACCTCGGAAGTTTTTCAGCAACATACTACACACATAATTTCTATTTCGGAGGTGAAGATTGAATAAAGTCATCAGAAAGGTATTTAGCCATCATGAATGACCAACCCTCACCTAACGTCAACGACCTTTACAAATAGAATGTTCCTCAAAAGGGAGAAACTATTTTAGAAGATCATAAAAAAGCATCCTCTGCACAATAAAAAATAAGAGACATCGTATACATAAAAACCGATGACACACCTCTGCAAGAAATTCTAGACTGTTCCTTGTTTTCACCTTTGTACTTCAGGTATTGCAGAGCTGCAAGTAAATGTGTTGACAAAATACATTGTACCTTGTGGCGGCAGTGGCTGAGTGATTAGGTTGCTGGACTTGGGATCATTGAGTTCGGGGTTCGAATCCTGGCAAAAGCTAGGTCAGACGTTGTTTCCTTGGAAAGATGCTTAACACACATGTTCATCACCCTACCAGTTGCGAATGGGTACAAGCATTAGCTTGGGAGTAAAAACCTGCATCACACTAGCGTCCTGTCCATTAGGTAATTACTATCATCTGTTTCGATTCACGCTATACAAACCGAGATAAGATCCGACTATACAATGGGCCGCCATTGCCTTGAAGAAACTTTCCTAACATTGTGCTTTGATTTTTATCGTATTTGAAGTGCAATAGCGGTAGTGTAGTCTATCACTATTATGTAGACAGACGGACAGATAGACAGACAGACAGACAGACAGGCAGATATATATATATATATATATATATATATATATATATATATATATATAGATAGATAGATAGATAGATAGATAGATAGATAGATATAGATATATAGATAGATAGATATAGATAAATAGATAGATAGACAGATAGATAGATAGATATAGATAGATTACAGATAGCGATTGATAGATAGACAGATAGATAGATAAATGATAGATAGATAGATAATAGATAGATAGAAAGATAGATAGATGGATGGATAGATAGATAGATAGATAGATAGATAGATAGATAGAAAGATAGATAGATGGATAGATAGATAGATAGTTGAAAGGTAGATGAATAGATAGGTGGACGTTATAATGACAACTAGATACAGAGGGTAGGTAGATACATAATACATTGACAGACGAAAAGAGAAAGGAAGGTAAGTATATAAATATATAAATATATATATATAATTACATGAGACGGAAAAAAGATAGAGGAAAAGATAGATAATAAGATGGATAACTAAGTAAATAGCTTCTTTTTTTTTATTGACAAATAATTAGATATTTAAAAAGTCTGACCAATAGATAGGTAAACAGATGGACAGGTAGATCTAGATTCTTACAGAGGCGTTGTAGCGTCACCATAGTGTTGTGAGTGTGTAATCTCTGGTTTTCAAAACCCATGGCTGACCCAGGGTGATTTTTTTCTCAGGACAGGTACTTCACTCTGCTTTCCTCACTCGACTCATGTGTAAATGAGTACCCGGTTATAGGTAGAGTGAATTCTTATCCGAGTGTTAGTGCGAAACGTCTTACAGGCAGACTCATCGAAGGTAATAGAGAAGGACTTTGAATGAAATGGCCTCCACAATGTAACATTGATGTACAGTCAGTTAGTCTGGGGAGATGGACTATAAATCTATTTTTCTTTTTTATCCATCTTAATAAATCGATAAAAGATGGATGGACGGACAGATCTTTAAAAAAGACGGACAGATAGGAAAAATAAAAAGAGAGACAGACTGAATAAAGTTTTAGTAGATACAGAAGGTGACACTAAGTCAGAGCCATGATTATGAAGATGTGGATGAGTTTTCTATTTTTGAGTGCTTGTGTTTAAATTTTATAGTTATGACTACTGTCTCCACATGTATCTTGTAATGTCACAATGACCATACCAAATTTCTCTTTTCAGAGACGAACACGAAAGTCTGATTCTGAGAATATCGGCATTGAATAAATTTCTTTTGAGACTGTTTCCTTGGATGGGATGTGTGACTAGTATTTTCTATTTGAGACGTTAGATGTGGATGTGTGACTAGTATCTTCTATTTGAGACGTTAGAGATGATGTGTGACTAGTATCTTCTATTTGAGACGTTAGATGTGATGTGTGACTATCTTCTTTTGAGACGTTAGATGGGATGTGTGAGTATCTTCTATTTAAGACGTGATGTGATGTGTGACTAGTATCTTCTATTTGAGACGTTAGATGTGATGTGTGACTTAGTATCTTCTATTTGAGACGTTAGATGTGATGTGTGACTAGTATCTTCTATTTGAGACGTTAGATGTGATGTGTGACTAGTATCTTCTATTTGAGACGTTAGATGGGATGTGTGACTAGTATTCTATTTGAGACGTTAGATGAGATGTGTGACTATTCTATTTGAGACGTTAGATGAGATGTGGGACTAGTATCTTCTATTTGAGACGTTAGATGTGATGTGTGACTATTATCTTCTATTTGAGACGTTAGATGTGATGTGTGACTAGTATCTTCTATTTAAGACGTTAGATGTGATGTGTGACTAGTATCTTCTTTTGAGACGTTTGAGACGTTAGATGATGGATGTGGGACTAGTATCTTCTATTTGAGACGTTAGATGGGATGTGTGACGTATCTTCTATTTGAGACGTTAGATGTGATGTGTATCTTCTATTAAAGACTAGTATCTTCTTCTATTTGAGACGTTAGATGATGATGTGGACTTAGATATCTTCTCTTTGAGACGTTAGATGTGATGTGGGACTAATATCTTCTATTTGAGACGTTAGATGGGATGTGGGACTAGTATCTTCTGAGATGTGTGACTAATTAGACGTTAGATGATGTGGGACTAGTATCTTCTATTAAAGACGTTAGATGAGATGTGTGACTAGTATCTTCTATTAAAGACGTTAGATGTGATGTGTGACTAGTATCTTCTTTGAGACGTTAGATGAGATGTGGACTAGTATCTTCTATTAAAGACGTTAGATGTGATGTGGGACTAGTATCTTCTCTTTGAGACGTTTCTTCTATTTGAGACGTTAGATGTGATGTGAATAGTATCTTCTATTTGAGACGTTAGATGTGATGTGAGACTAGTAGTATCTATTACATGGGACTAGTTCTTCTTTTGAGACGTTAGATGAGATGTGTGACTAGTATCTTCTATTTGAGACGTTAGATGTGATGTGTGACTAGTATCTTCTTTTAAAGACGTTAGATGGGATGTGTGACTAGTATCTTCTATTTGAGACGTTAGATGAGATGTGTGACTAGTATCTTCTATTAAAGACGTTAGATGAGATGTGGGACTAGTATCTTCTATTAAAGACGTTAGATGTGATGTGTGACTAGTATCTTCTTTTGAGACGTTGTATGGGATGTGTGACTAGTATCTTCTATTTGAGACGTTAGATGTGATGTGTGACTAGTATCTTCTATTTGAGACGTTAGATGGGATGTGAGACTGATCTAGACGTTAGATGATGATGTCTAGTATCTTCTTTTGAGACGTTAGATGAGATGTGACTGAGACGTTAGATCTGATGTGACTAGTATATTCTATTTGAGACGTTGGATGGATGTGTGACTAGTATCTTCTATTTGAGACGTTGAATGCCATGTGTGACTAGTATCTTCTTTTTGAGACGTTGGATAGGATGTGTGACTAGTATTTTCTATTTGAGACGTTGGATGGGATGTGTGACTAGTATCTTCTTTTGAGACGTTAGATGTGATGTGTGACTAGTATCTTCTATTTGAGACGTTGGATAGATGTGTGACTAGTATCTTCTATCTTGAGACGTTAGATGGGATGTATCTGACTTGGAGTATATTCTATTTAAGACGTTGGATGGTATGTGTTCTATTTGAGACTTAGTATCTTCTTCTTTTGAGACGTTAGATGTGATGTGTGACTAGTATCTTCTATTTGAGACGTTGGATAGGATGTGTGACTAGTATCTTCTATTGGAGACGTTGGATAGGATGTGTGACTAGTATCTTCTATTTGAGACGTTGGATAGGATGTGTGACTAGTATATTCTATTCGAGACGTTTGAGACGTTGGATAGGATGTGTGACTAGTATCTTCTATTTGAGACGTTGGAAAGGATGTGTGACTAGTATCTTCTATTTGAGACGTTGGATGTGATGTATGACTAGTATCTTCTATTTGAGACGTTGGATGGGATGTGTGACTAAGTATCTTCTATTTGAGACGTTGGATGTGATGTATGACTAGTATCTTCTATTTGAGACGTTGGATAGGATGTGTGACTAGTATCTTCTATTTGAGACGTTGGATGATGTGTGACGAGTATCTTCTATTTGAGACGTTAGATGTGATGTGTGACTAGCATCTTCTATTTGAGACGTTGGATGTGATGTGTGACTAGTATCTTCTACTTGAGACGTTGGATAGGATGTGACTAGTATCTTCTATTTGAGACGTTGGATGTGATGTATGACTGATATCTTTTTATTTGAGACGTTGGATGGTATGTTTGACTAATATCTTCTATGTGAGAAGTTGTATGGGATGTGTGACTAGTATCTTCTATTTGAGACGTTGGATAGGATGTGTGACTATTATCTTCTATTTGAGACGTTGGATAGGATGTGTGACTAGTATTTTCTATTTGAGACGTTGGATAGGATGTGTGACTAGTATCTTCTATTTGAGACGTTGGATAGGATGTGTGACTAGTATCTTCTATTTGAGACGTTGGATAAGATGTGTGACTAGTATCTTCTATTTGAGACGTTGGATAGGATGTGTGACTAGTATCTTCTATTTGAGACGTTGGATGAGAAGTGTGACTGGTATCTTCTATTTAAGACGTTGGATGTGATGTGTTACTGATATCTTTTTATTTGAGACGTTGGATGGTATGTTTGACTAATATCTTCTATTTGAGAAGTTGTATGGGATGTGTGACTAGTATCCTCTTTTGAGACGTTGATGGAATGTGTAACTAGTTTCTTCTTTTGAGAAGTTGTATGGGATGTGTGACTAGTATCTTCTTTTTGAGACGTTGGATGGAATGTGTAACTAGTTTCTCCTTTTGAGAAGTTGTATGGGATGTGTGACTAGTATCTTCTTTTTGAAATGTTGTATGTGATGTGTGATTAGTATCTTTTTTTAAGACGTTGGATGGGATGTGTGACTAGTATCTTTTTTAAGACGTTGTATGTGATGTGTGACTAGTATCTTCTATTTGAGACGTTGGATGAGATGTGTGACTAGTATCTTCTATTTGAGACGTTGGATAGGATGTGTGACTAGTATCTTCTTTTTGAGACGTTGGATAGGATGTGTGACTAGTATCTTCTTTTTGAGACGTTGGATGAGATGTGTGACTAGTATCTTCTTTTGAGACGTTGGATAGGATGTGTGACTAGTATCTTCTTTTTGAGATGTTGGATAGGATGTGTGACTAGTATCTTCTTTTTGAGACGTTGGATAGGATGTGTGACTAGTATCTTCTTTTTGAGATGTTGGATAGGATGTGTGACTAGTATCTTCTTTTGAGATGTTGGATAGGATGTGTGACTAGTATCTTCTTTTGAGATGTTGGATAGGATGTGTGACTAGTATCTTCTTTTTGAGACTTTGGATGAGATGTGTGACTAGTATCTTATATTTGAGACGTTGGATAGGATGTGTGACTAGTATCTTCTTTTTGAGACGTTGGATGTGATGTATAACTAGTATCTTCTATTTGAGACGTTGGATTCGATGTATGACTAGTATCTTTTATTAGAGACATTCACTGTGATGTGTGACTAGTATCTTCTATTTGAGACGTTGGATAGGATGTGTGACTAGTATCTTCTATTTGAGACGTTAGATGGGATGTATGACTAGTATCTTCTATTAGAGACGTTAGATGTAATGTATGACTAGTATCTTCTATTTGAGACGTTAGATGGGATGTATGACTAGTATCTTCTATTTGAAACGTTAGATGGGATGTATGACTAGTATCTTCTATTTGAGACGTTAGATGGGATGTATGACTAGTATCTTCTATTTGAGACGTTAGATGGCATGTATGACTAGTATCTTCTATTTGAGACGTTAGATGTGATGTATGACTAGTATCTTCTATTAGAGACGTTAGATGTAATGTATGACTAGTATCTTCTATTTGAGACGTTATATGGGATGTGTGACTAGTATCTTCTATTTGAGACGTTAGATGTGATGTGTGACTAGTATCTTCTATTTGAGACGTTGGATGGGATGTGTGACTAGAATCTTCTATTTAAGACGTTAGATGTGATGTGTGACTAGTATCTTCTATTTGAGACGTTAGATGGGATGTGTGACTAGTATCTTCTATTTGAGACGTTAGATGTGATGTATGACTAGTATCTTCTATTTGAGACGTTAGATGTGATGTATGACTAGTATCTTCTATTAGAGATGTTAGATGTAATGTATGACTAGTATCTTCTATTAGAGACGTTAGATGGGATGTGTGACTAGTATCTTCTATTTGAGACGTTAGATGGGATGTATGACTAGTATCTTCTATTTGAAACGTTAGATGGGATGTATGACTAGTATCTTCTATTTGAGACGTTATATGGGATGTGTGACTAGTATCTTCTATTTGAGACGTTAGATGGGATGTATGACTAGTATCTTCTATTTGAGACGTTAGATGGGATGTATGACTAGTATCTTCTATTTGAGACGTTAGATGGGATGTATGACTAGTATCTTCTATTAGAGACGTTAGATGCAATGCATGATTAGTATCTTCTATTTGAGACGGTAGATGTAATGTATGACTAGTGTCTTCTATTTGAGACGTTAGATGGAATGTATGACTAGTATCTTCTATTAGAGACGTTAGAGAGGATGTGTGACTAGTGTCTTCTATTTGAGACGTTAGATGGGATGTATGACTAGTATCTTCTATTTGAGACGTTAGATGGGATGTGTGACTAATATCTTCTATTTGAGACGTTAGAGAGGATGTGTGACTAGTATCTTCTATTTGAGACGCTAGATGGGATGTGTGACTAGTATCTTCTATTTGAGACGTTAGATGTGATGTGTGACTTGTATCTTCTATTTGAGACGTTAGAAGGGATGTGTGACTAGTATCTTCTATTTGAGACGTTAGATGTGATGTGTGACTAGTATCTTCTTTTTGAGACGTTAGATGAGATGTGTGACTAGTATCTTCTATTTGAGACGTTAGATGAGATGTGTGACTAGTATTTTCTATTTGAGACGTTAGATGTGATGTGTGACTAGTATCTTCTTTTGAGACGTTGGATGTGATGTGTGACTAATATCTTCTTTTTATGACGTTGGATGGGATGTGTGACTAGAATCTTCTTTTTGAGACGTTGGATGGGATGTGTGACTAGTATCTTCTTTTTGAGACGTTGGATGGGATGTGTGACTAATATCTTCTTTTGAGAAGTTTGATGGGATGTGTGACTAGCATCTTCTTTTTGAGAAGTTTGATGGGATGTGTGACTAGCATCTTCTTTTTGAGAAGTTTGATGGGATGTGTGACTAGCATCTTCCTTTTGGAGAAGTTTGATGGGATGTGTGACTAGCATCTTCTTTTTGAGAAGTTGTATGAGATGTGTGACTAGCATCTTCTTTTTGAGAAGTTGTATGGAATGTGTGACTAGCATCTTCTTTTGAGAAGTTGTATGGAATGTGTGACTAGCATCTTGTTTTTGGAGAAGTTGTATGGAATGTGTGACTAGCATCTTCTTTTGAGAAATTGGATGGAATGTGTGACTAGCATCTTCTTTTTGAGAAGTTGTATGGAATGTGTGACTAGCATCTTCTTTTGAGAAGTTGTATGGAATGTGTGACTAGCATCTTTTTGAGAAGTTGTATGGGATGTGTGACTAGCATCTTCTTTTGAGAAGTTGTATGGGATGTGTGACTAGCATCTTCTTTTTGAAATTGTATGAGATGTGTGACTAGCATCTTCTTTTTGAGAAATTGGATGGGATGTGTGACTAGCATCTTCCTTTTTGAGAAATTGGATGGGATGTGTGACTAGCATCTTCTTTTGAGAAATTGTATGGGATGTGTGACTAGCATCTTCTTTTGAGAAGTTGTATGGGATGTGTGACTAGCATCTTCGTTTTGAGAAGTTGTATGGGATGTGTGACTAGCATCTTCTTTTTGAGAAGTTGGATGGGATGTGTGACTAGCATCTTCTTTTTGAGAAGTTGTATGATATGTGACTAGCATCTTCTTTTTGAGAAGTTGTATGGGATGTGTGACTAGCATCTTCTTTTTGAGAAGTTGTAGGATGTGTGACTAGCATCTTCTTTTGGAGAGTTGTATGGGATGTGTGACTAGCATCTTCTTTTTTGGATGATGTGTGACTAACATCTAGAAATGGGATGTGTAACTAGTAATGTCGTGTTCACCCGTAGACTTTGGCATGTATGTGTGACAACGCTTAGATGAATTCCTTCTGTAATGAATGATTATGATCTTCACTATTGTGCTCTGCCGTGACGGTTTGGTGGCCATGGTTTTGCACGTAATACATGAACATTATGTATAATTCATATAGCATAATACTATTTCTCTGGGTTCTCTGATGGTGGCGACAATTCCTGTTGTATACAACCATGTTGAAGACGCTGTGGGCGATCTGAGTTCATTAGCGCCCCGCACTTTTGCACCCATTGATCGTTCCAGTGAAGGTGAAAACCCCGGGAAGTTCAATAACTATCTCTTTTTGCGGGTAAACCACAGAGGGCGACGAGGAAGAGAGAGAGAGAGAGAGAGAGAGAGAGAGAGAGAGAGAGAGAGAGAGAGAGAGAGAGAGAGAGAGAGAGAGAGAGAGAGAGACAGACAGACAGACAGACAGACAGACAGACAGACAGACAGACAGAGACAGAGACAGAGACAGAGACAGAGACAGACAGAGACAGAGACAGAGAGACAGAGAGAGAGACAGAGAGACATAGAGGCAGACAGACATACAGACAGAAACAGAGACAGAGACGGAGACAGAGACTGAGACAGAGACAGACATAGACAGAGACAGAAACGTAAACAGAAACAGAAACAGAAACAGTGACAAAGACTGAGACAGATGCAGAAACAGAGACAGACAGACAGACAGACAGACAAACAAACATACAGACAAACAGACAAACATACAAACAAACAGAAGCAGACTGACAGACAAACACAGACAGACATACAGAGAAAAACTGAGACAGAAAAAACAGCCGGACAAATAGACAGAGACAGACAGAGAGAAGAAGCTCTTTTCAACTCACCAAGCACTTAATAAGCCAATGAGAGAACTTCCGGGAAAGGTCCTGACGTAACGTCCATACCGATACTGCTTCTTTTTAGTTTTATGTTTTCTCCACTATTTCCTTCCTTTCCCATGACACCTCTTCAACTTAGTCTGTCTACATACATCACTTGATTATCATCAGCATCAGCATCATCATCATCATCTCTTCTCTTTCACTGTAGTGTTCAGCTTCCCACCCTTTTTCAAGGTTTGTATGCGATATAATCCCTACCACGCCCCCTTTCCCGTAGCACACGGTACTGACACTGAAACTGATACTGATACTGGACTAGTAAATCTAGTACTTGTAGCATGCTACTGTTTCTGTTGAATCCATTGGCCATTGACTTGTCCTTGCCTGCTGTTACGCTTAATTTCATTCCCACTTTCAGCGATGCAGTTGGGTTTTTTTTTACTCGTTTTTTTTTTGTATTGCTATTCTTCATCTTGTTCTTTTAGTCTATGGCGGTTTCGAATACAGTATTCTCCACCTTCTCTATTTTGGCCTACTTCTTGTTTTTGTTTTTGTTTTTGTTCTTCTTGAACTTCTTGTTCTTCTTGAATTTCTTGTTCTTCTTGAATTTCTTGTTCTTCTTGAATTTCTTGTTCTTCTTCTTGTTTTTGTTCTTCTTTGAACTTCTTGTTCTTCTGTTTATTTTTGTTCTTCTTGAAATTTTTGCTCTTCTTCTTATTTTTGTTCTTTTTGAAATTCTTGTTCTTCTTCTTGTTTTTGTTCTTCTTGAACTTCTTGTTCTTCTTCTTGTTTTTGTTCTTCTTGAACTTCTTGTTCTTCTTCTTGTTTTTGTTCTTCTTGAACTTCTTGTTCTTCTTCTTGTTTTTGTTCTTCTTGAACTTCTTGTTCTTCTTCTTGTTTTTGTTCTTCTTGAACTTCTTGTTCTTCTTCTTGTTTTTGTTCTTCTTGAACTTCTTGTTCTTCTTCTTGTTTTTGTTCTTCTTGAACTTCTTGTTCTTCTTTTGTTTTTGTTCTTTTTGAACTTCTTGTTGTTTTTGTTGTTCTTGTCTTTCTTGTTCTTCTTGAATTTCTTGTTCTTCTTGAATTTCTTGTTCTTCTGCAACTGTTTTTGTTCTTCTTCTTCTTGTTCTTCTTGAACTTCTTGTTCTTCTTGAATTTCTTGTTCTTCTGCAACTTTTTCTTCTTCTTCTTCTTTTGTTCTTCTTGTCTTTCTTGTTCTTATTGAACTTCTTGATGTTCTTCTTGTTTTTGTTCTTCTTCAACTTCTTGTTCTTCTTGTCTTTCTTGTTCTTGAACTTCTTGTTCTTCTTCTTGTTTTTGTTCTTCTTGAACTTCTTGTTCTTCTTGAATTTCTTCTTGTTCTTCTTGAACTTCTTGTTCTTCTTGAACTTCTTGTTCTTCTTGAACTTCTTGTTCTTCTTGAACTTCTTGTTCTTCTTCTTGTTTTCGTTCTTCTTGAACTTCTTGTTCTTCTTGAACTTCTTGTTCTTCTTGAACTTCTTGTTCTTCTTGAACTTCTTGTTCTTCTTGAATTTCTTGTTCTTCTTGAACTTCTTGTTCTTCTTGAACTTCTTGTTCTTCTTGAACTTCTTGTTCTTCTTGAATTTCTTGTTCTTGTTCTTCTTGAACTTCTTGTTCTTCTTGAACTTCTTGTTCTTCTTGAACTTTTTCGTTCTTCTTGAACTTTTTGTTCTTCTTGAATTTCTTGATCTTCTTGAACTTCTTGTTCTTCTTGAACTTTTTGTTCTTCTTCTTGTTTCTTGTTCTTGTTCTTGTTCTTGTTCTTCTTCTTGTTCTTCTTAAACTTCTTGTTCTTGTTCTTTTCTTGTTCTTCTTCTTGTCTCTTCTTTTACTTCTTTCTTCCTTTGTCTCTTCTTCTTCTTTCTCTTCGCCTTCTCTCCTTCTTCTTCTTCTTCTTCTTCTTCTTCTCTTCTTCTTCTTCTTCTTCTTCTTCTTCTTCTTCTTCTTCTTCTTCTTCTTCTTCTTCTTCTTCTTCTTCTTCTTCTTCTTCTTCTTCTTCTTCTTCTTCTTCTTCTTCTTCTTCTTCTTCTTCTTCTTCTTCTTCTTCTTCTTCTTCTTCTTCTTCTTCTTCTTCTTCTTCTTCTTCTTCTTCTTCTTCTTCTTCTTCTTCTTCTTCTTCTTCTTCTTCTTCTTCTTCTTCTTCTTCTTCTTCTTCTTCTTCTTCTTCTTCTTCTTCTTCTTCTTCTTCTTCTTCTTCTTCTTCTTCTTCTTCTTCTTCTTCTTCTTCTTCTTCTTCTTCTTCTTCTTCTTCTTCTTCTTCTTCTTCTTCTTCTTCTCTTCTTCTTCTTCTTCTTCTTCTTCTTCTTCTTCTTATTCTTCTTCTTCTTCTTCTTCTTCTTCTTATTATTATTATTATTATTATTATTATTATTATTATTATTATTATTATTATTATTATTATTATTATTATTATTATTATTTTTTCTTCTTCTTCCATATGTGTCGTATAATCTAACAGATGATGACATGGAAAGCAATAGTTTCTTATTTACCTAGTAAACTCTATCATTTTGTTTCAAAAGGCTTCTAGAGTCTTCAGGGGCAATTGTTCTTCAGTCAGCCATTGTCTGTCTTAATTCACCTGGACTAGATTGCCATGACTTAGACCTTGGTTTCACCAAAAGCTCCTTCTTCTTCTCTGTTCACATTTCACTACACATTAAGGTTCATTAACAGTGTTTTGTTGTATAAAACGAAAGCGTACTAGAAATAACTATCAATTAACCTATTTGTTAATAGTAATAAACAACAACTTAAATGAATGGATGACGTTTATAGAGCTATTGTTTCAAATTCTTAAAATGCAAGAAATATTTGCGGTCTGGCTTAGTATTTTTTTTTAAAGTTTGAGTCAAATTAGTTCTATATTAAAGCACTGTTATATTATTTGAAATGAATTCCTTCTTTTCTTCTTTATTGGGAGATAACATTTGCCTTGAACTAGATTTAGCTTCTTCTTCTACATTAGGTAACTACAAATCTACAACACACAAATGTTTTAAATGTATTTGCGGTTTTCTTCTCAGTAATTTAATTTGTGTTCGCTTCTTCTTCTTCTTCTTCTTTTTAACGTAAGGCAGTGCGACATACTGCTTCATTTCAAAATGGCTTCTTCAGAATTTCATTGCTTCTTCTTCTTCTTGCCATTTGTTTGAATAATGTTTTTGCCAATGATGTGGTATAAAAGGGCAAGGGGTTGGAATGGGTGAGTTTTTGTGTGTGCGCGTGCGTGTGTGTGTGTTCTGTGTTTGTGTGTGACTGGAGGTGAGGCGTGTCATAGCCTTATATGAATAGTTGTTCTTACACAGATGTAGACATACACAAGATATGTGCTTCTTCTGGTTTTGAGCTGTTTAGCAAGTTTTGTAGTAGTTGATTTTGCTCCTTAATCCACCTTCCCCATTCTCCTCCCATCCCTCCCCCACCCCACCCCGCTCAGTTTCGATTTTCTTTTTTGGAAAAGTTCTTAGCTTTGTTTTGACTCACTTAACGCTATGATGTGGATTGGAATATGTGACTATTTCACTTTCAGGTTAGAAATGAAGATGGATTTATAGTCCGTATCCATGTACAAGTGATTCTTCGCTCTTCTGTCTGTCCATGGTGTTCTATCCTCCAGCAAACCATTTCATTCAAAATCATTCTCAACTTCACGAGGAGCATATGGTACAGCAAGGTATGCCAGGATTGAGGGAATTCTTCTTTTCACCATTTTCTTCTTCTCGTTGACCTAAAGTGGCGACTTTCGGACTGCTTCGAAAAAGCATTTGTCCCGACGGCTGGATAATTTTTCACAAGGTTTTGTTGGGTTTTTTTTCTTCTTCTTCGACCCTGGTTCAGAAAGTGGATCAACACCTTGACCCATCGGAGACAGACGATAGAAAAGAGGTCCCTTGAGCAGACCACAAAATTGTGTGCATGTTAAAAATACTTTTGCTGTTAACAGGGCAGTTAACAGGGCATCAAAAATCCTACCAAAACCCTTGAGATCACCTTCTTATTCTTGTGGGTAAATCAAATAAAAATGGAACCCGGCACATGGGGTTCTTCAGCATGGTAAATATCAACCAACCAACCAACCAACGAACAAAACAAACATAATGCTTAGCTTCTTCTTCTCTTATCCTTCTTCTTCAATTCTTTTCTGAAATTTCCAAACCAGTATCACTGGTGTAACTTCAAAGTTGTCGTTCTCTAGATTGGAAGACAGACTTCTTCTTAATCAGTGTAATGGTGAAAGCAGAGAAGCAAATCTTCGTACAAAATTATTTATTTATTTATTTATTTCTATATCAGTTCCCATTCTTCCTTCCGGTTAATCTTCTTTCTCCAGGCCACCCTGGCTTGACACGTTTTGTTTCCTTCTAGGAAAGTTAAATTTCTTTTCTTTTTAGCGCCTCTTTTCTATCTTCGTCCCACTTTCTCCCAAGTCTACTTTTTTCTTCTTCTCTTTTACCTCGGGTTTAAGGTTGCATGCTGATCTAGGTATTCTCTTTTCATTCATTCTGTTTACATGCCCAAACCGTTTAAGTTGATTTATTTCTTCTAAGAAACAAGATTTCCATTTTTCTTCAACCATGTCGTAATTGTATGAACAGTCTTCTTGAGAAACTTTGTAGCTTTTCTTTTTTGTTGCTCAAAACTTGGAATTTGGAGATACAACATTATTGCTGTATACTTCTGTTTGTTATGTCAAACTTGCAGACCCCTGCTTTTCTTCTTTGGGCATTATTCAATCAACAAACTGCTTCTATAAACAGGGAGGCTTCTTCTTTTCTTTTCTTCTTCTTCTTCTTCTACTTCAATCCAACAGCTTAATACAACTACTTCTGTCTGTCTGTTCGCAGGCTTGTCACAATATTTATCATGGGACATCTTCTAAAGTCATCAAAAGACAGGTTATAAAAAATATAAAAAATCATTCATATATTGTGTGTGTGTGTCTGTATGTGTGTGTGCTTCTTCTGTGTGTTCTTCTTGTTGTGTCTATAAATCCTAAAGCGCCAAGGTGCTTCTGTTCTTCCATCTTCTTGATGTTCGTTTTCTTCTTGTCCTTTTTCATAGACCTATAATGTCTTAATTACATATAAAATTGTTTTAAGCTTCTACTTCTTCTTCTTCTCTTCTGTCGTCAGTTTGAAAGAAAATCTTAAGCTTCGTCTTCGTGGCATGGCGACAAATTCTAAAAAAAGACCAAACTTGGTTCAAATCAGTCTCTGTCAGACTTCTTCTTATAAATTGTGAATCTGTAGATGATTGAAACTAAAAGAATTGTCAAATTTGTATTTAGGATAATAATAATTATTCTGAGCCGACGCTTATGTCTGAAAACGAAGGGAGGCAATTATGTGCTTAATCTGCTCCTTATAAGCGAAGTCATTCAGCTGTCAAAATAGAAACACAACCGACATGACACGATATAAGATGAGATCTCGCAGTTGCTTGTGTTTATAGACAGAATCTTCTTCTGGTTTCGGCGTTTTTGAAAATTAAAGGTTTTTGTTATTCTTGCTTTATAATTATATTGTTGTTGTTGTTGTTATTATTATTATTATTATTCTTCTTATTCTTCTTCTTCTTATTATTATTATTAATATTATTATTATTATTATTATTACTATTATTATTATTATTATTCTTATTATTATGATTATTATTCTTCTTCTTCTTATTATTATTTTTATGATTATTATAATTATTATTATTATCATTATTATTATTATTCAATATTATTATTATTATCATTATTATTACTATTACTATTATTATTATTATTATTATTATTATTATTATTATTATTATTATTATTATTATTATTATTATTATTATTATTATTATTATTATGATTATTATTCTTATTGTTATTGTTACTATTATTATTATTATTATTATTATTATTACTATTATTATTATTATTATTCAATACTATTATTATTATTATTATTATTACTATTACTATTATTATTACTATTCTTATTATTGTT
>JAXRKP010000225.1:360000-415000 GCA_037039925.1 Doris montereyensis | reverse complement strand
AGGAGGACCAGTCTACATGTAGATACATACGCGATATTGACAAGACACAAAAGAGAAGGTAAAAAAGTAAAAGAATGAAAACAAGAACAGATAAAAAACAAATAAAAACAGATAAAAACAAATAAAAACATGGACTTAGCTCAGGATAGGGGCCGATTATAGGAGAGGACGGTCGAGAACTCTGCTAACGTTTCCGCTTCAACAGCCTCTTGGGGAAGACGATTCCAAAGACGAGATGTTGAGGGGAAGAAGGAGTGGAGATGTGCGTCAATTCTGGAAGTTGGGATGTTGATCTTTTTGGTGTGGCCTCGGGTGTTCCTATTGGCATAACTAATATGATTTGACGCAGGGATGTCTAAAAATCCATTTGCCACCTTGAAGAGCGTTGTTAGTTTGTTCCTTTTCCTCCGTGTTTCTAACCGTTCGAGGCCCAGTGTATCGACGAGGTTGGAAGCGCTTGTCTGTGGTGAGAAGTCATGGTGCATTCTTCTTGCTGCCCTCCTCTGGACCATCTCTAATGAATGTATGAGGTGTTGTTGGTGGGGGTCCCAGATGACATTGCGTACTCGAGGATGGGCCAAACCAAGGCTTTGAAGCAGAGTGCTTGGGTTGCCAGGGGACATCCTTCAAGGTTCCTGGTGATGAAGGTACTCGTTTGGTTGGCCTTTGTTACGGTTCGGGAAACATGCTTGCCCCACTTCAGGTCTGATGACAATTCGACTCCAAGGTATTTTGCGGAGTTAACGCGTTCTAGTCGATGTCCGTGTAGTGTGTAATCGAATGTTATTGGGTTCTTTTTGTTTGTTATCGTCATGGCTTGACATTTAGAGGCATTAAACTCCATTAGCCATTTCTCTTCCCATTCTTGGAGTTTTTGCAGGTCTTGGTTTAAGCTATGACAGTCTGTTGGGGTGGAGATGTGCTGGTATAGTATTGTATCATCAGCAAAAAGTCGAATTTTGGATTTGATGTTGTTGCCAAGATCATTGATGTAAATCAGGAACAATGTCGGTCCAAGGACAGAGCCTTGGGGTACACCAGATGTCACTAAGCCACTGCCTGACTTTTCTCCTCCGACCACGACCTCTTGTGTGCGGCTATCGAGGAATGCTTTGATCCAATGAAAGACTCTGTTTCTAATACCGCTTGCATGGAGTTTCGATAGAAGACGTTGGTGTGGCACTTTATCAAAGGCTTTTGAGAAGTCCAGTAGGATGACATCTGTCTGTCCTCGTTTGTTCAGTTCTGTGGCTATGTCATGGGTTAGGGATATCAGTTGGGTCTCGCAGGATCTTTGTTTGCGGAAACCATGTTGTGCATCTGTAATTAGGTTATTTGTCTCGATGTGCTCTGTGATTGCAGACCTCACAATATGTTCCATGAGTTTGCAGCATATGCACGTTAGAGAGATCGGCCTGTAGTTTGCAGCGTTGCTTCTGTCCCCTTTCTTGAAGACTGGTTGAACAAGGGCGTGTTTCCAAATTAGGGGTATTTCGCTTGTTTCAATGGAAATTTGGAACAGTTTAGTTAAGGCTGGGGCTATCTCCGTTGCAACCATCCGCAGAAGGCGAGAAGGTATTTCGTCAGGACCTGCTGCTTTAGTTGGATCGAGATCTTCAAGAAGTTTTTGCACACCTTTTACATTTATTGTAATATCAGGCATTATTGGACAGTCGTCTGTGTTTGTCTCTTGGTGGGGGTTGCAATCCTCTTGTGTGAATACAGAACAAAACTGGTCGTTCAGGGTGGTAGCCTTGTCTTTGTTCGTTGTTTGTGTTTTGTTGCATTTAGTCAAGGGAGCTACTCCGACTATGTCACATTTCCTGCTCTTGACGAATTTCCACAGTTTTTTGGTTGATTTGTCATCAATTAGGTTGTTTACATAATTTTGGTATCCGCTCCGATTTTCACATCTTGCTTCCTTTTTCAGTAGTTTGTATCTTTCCCAGTCACTGGGGCTATTCGATTGTTTGGCTTTGCTCCATGCTCTTTGTTTTCGCCGGGATAGTCTTTTTAGATCGTTGGTAATCCATGGCTGATGGAATCTCGATGAGCAGGCCTTGGTTGGGACGTGCTCGCTTATCATGGTTTGTAAATGGTTACTTATTAGGGTCCAAAGGGTTTCGACATCATGGGATTCTTGAGGCATTATTCTGGTGGTAAAAGCCTTTGTGTCCTTAAGTATTGCAGTGATGTTGGCTTTTTTCCATATGGTCACTTTGTGAGGTACCGGTTTGATTTTACTGGCTTTAAGTCTGTTTTCGGTTATAACGATGTCATGGTCACTCAGTCCTGGGATGGTTTCTGATTTCATGGTCAGGTTTGGTCTATTAGTGAAGAAGAGGTCTAGAACTTTATCCCCTCTTGTTGGCATTTTGTTCGTCTGGGTTAAGCCAATGTCACGTATTTTATCAAGAAACATGGTGTTAATAGAAAGGGGATATTGGTGTCCATTTATGCTTTCGCTTCGCCAATCAATATCTGGCAAGTTGAAGTCTCCACCTATCCATAGTATGTCGTTTTTGTTGAGACTGTCAAGGCTTTGGGTTAATTTGGTCATTTGGTCAAGTGACGTGTTCGTGGGTGTTCTATATACAGCACCTACAACTAGGGGTTTTGTGTTTCTGCCGGTGTTAATTTTGACAAACACTGTCTCAGTATCCGATGGTACGTGGGATAGTTCATGGGCGATGAGTTGTGCTTTCGTAGCAACAAGTACTCCACCGTAGCCGTCGTGTCTGTCTTTTCTAAACACGTTATACTCAAGTTCGGGGGGGGGGGATAATTTCTGCATTATTTACATCTGGTTTCAACCATGTTTCGCAACCTATAATGATGTCTGGTTTCATTGTCGATAAAATGTGCCAAAATTCTGCTCTTTTCGGTAGGATGCTTTGGAAATTGATTACTATAGAGCGTATTTCTAATTTCGGTGCCGGGTGTTTCTTGTCCTTGGTGTAGGGTGGTGGCGGGGGTACGTTATGTTTTGAATGGTCCGGTGTGTGAATGGTATTAATTACGGTCAAGTTGCGTGGGCGGGCGGGGTGGTGTGTTTGATGGGGACCGATTTGGACTTTGATTTGTTTTTGTTTTCTCGTCCCACCACGCTGAAGTCTTCTGTTATAAAAAATAACTGTTATGCTGACACATGGTGATTAAAACTCCAAGCAGGTAAGAATATGGGAAAATGGCGGGGTCTTGGAAATTCATGGTAAAAAATTCGATCACTATATGACTAAAATTTCGCTAAAAACGTTGTAAGAATCCGTAATATTAACACAAGAGAATAAAGGGCACATTCACATATAATTGTACATAAAAATTTAGTGAATCAATGCTTTGTATCACAGTTAAATCCACGAAATATCACACTGAACGTAAACACAGCCTGTCAGGCGAACTACATCATACTCGTATCAACATACTTCTAATAATGAAAATGAAGATATTATAATTGATCTATTATATCTTGAGGATAATGTAAATACACATTATTGTTTAATAAAAGATTTAAATAGTTTTCTTTATAATAAAGATAATAAACATCAATCATTTGTTTGTAGAAACTGTATGAAGATGTTTAATGGAAAAAACACATTAGAAAGTCATAGAGAATTACGTTTAAATTATAATTGCAATACCATAATGCGTAAAGAAAATACGTTTATTAAGTTTAAAAATAGTCATTTTAAATCAAGACTACCTATCGCAATCTATTCTGATTTTGAATCAACTAATATTCCTATTCATATTACTCAACCTAATCCTGAAAAATGTCATACAAAAAATATTTAAACAAGTAAACAGTTTTGGTATTTATGTAAAATCTGATTATCCAAATATTTATGAATCAGAATATATTTCATATGTAGGTGGAAATGTAAAAGAAGAATATATTAAAATAATTCTTTTGAATTTTAGTGATATAATACACAGGTTATCAAATCATGAAAAAGTTAAACATAAATTAACACCTAAATAAGTTAAAGAATATAACAATGCAGCTAATTGTTACATATATGGAATTGAATTTACAGGTGATATTTTAAAAATAAAAGAACATAATCATTACACATCTAAATACAGAGGGGCAGCATGTAAATCGTGTAATACAAAAGAAGGAAAATCAAGTAAAACAATTCCAGTGTTTTTTCACAACGGATCTAAGTATGACTTTCATTTTATAGCAGAAGAATTAATACAATATGAAAATGAATATAATAAAGTTAAAGTATTGTCTAAAACTTCAGAAGAATATATTTCAATTGCGTTCGGTAGTTATTAAAAAAAATTAAGATTTTTAGATTTATATAGATTTGTATCTAAAGGATTAGCGGGAATTGCAGAATCTATCGATGAGTTTCCAATATTATATGAAGAATTTAATAATAATGTAGAATTACTTAAACAAAAAGGATATTACCCTTATGAATATATTGATTCAATTGATAGATTAGCAGAAACAGAATTACCTCAATAGATAAATTTTATTCAACATTAAAAGGAGAAGAAATAACTGAAGATAATTTTAAACATGCTCAAAAAGTTTGGGAACATTATAAATGTAAAACATTAAAAGATTATCACGAAATTTATCTTCAAACCGATGTTTTAATATTAGCAGATGCCTTTAAAAAGTTTAGAAATTTCTTTCTTAAAAATATTACTTACTGTTTAGTTTGTGGCTCATATAACAATGATATTACTTACTGTCTAGTTTGGGGCTCATGCATCCATGATATTAGTTACTGTCTAGTTTGGGGCTCATGTAACAATGATATTACTTACTGTCTCCAGTTTGGGGCTCATGATATCTTTCAATGATATTATATTAGTTACTGTCTAGTTTGGGGCTCATGTAACAATGATATTAGTTACTGTCTAGTTTGGGGCTCATGTAACAATGATATTAGTTACTGTCTAGTTTGATATTAGGCTCATGTAACAATGATATTAGTTACTGTCTAGTTTGGGGCTCATGTATCAATGATATTATTACTGTCTAGTTTGTGGCTCATGTATCAATGATATTAGTTACTGTCTAGTTTGGGGCTCATGTAACAATGATATTATTACTGTCTAGTTTGGGGCTCATGTATCAATGATATTAGTTACTGTCTAGTTTGTGGCTCATGTAACAATGATATTAGTTACTGTCTAGTTTGGGGCTCATGTAACAATGATATTATTACTGTCTAGTTTGTGGCTCATGTATCAATGATATTAGTTACTGTCTAGTTTGGGGCTCATGTATCAATGATATTAGTTACTGTCTAGTTTGGGGCTCATGTAACAATGATATTAGTTACTGTCTAGTTTGTGGCTCATGTAACAAAGATATTAGTTACTGTCTAGTTTGGGGCTCATGTATCAATGATATTAGTTACTGTCTAGTTTGGGGCTCATGTAACAATGATATTAGTTACTGTATAGTTTGGGGCTCATGTAACAAAGATATTAGTTACTGTCTAGTTTGGGGCTCATGTAACAAAGATATTAGTTACTGCCTAGTTTGTGGCTCATGTAACAATGATATTAGTTACTGTCTAGTTTGTGGCTCATGTAACAATGATATTAGTTACTGTCTAGTTTGGGGCTCATGTAACAATGATATTAGTTACTGTCTAGTTTGTGGCTCATGTAACAAAGATATTAGTTACTGTCTAGTTTGTGGCTCATGTATCAATGATATTAGTTACTGTCTAGTTTGGGGCTCATGTATCAATGATATTAGTTACTGTCTAATGATATTAGTTACTGCCTAGTTTGTGGCTCATGTAACAATGATATTACTTACTGTCTAATGTAACAATGATATTAGTTACTGTTTGATAACAAAGATATTAGTTACTGCTCATGTAACAAAGATATTAGTTACTGTCTAGTTAGTTTGTGGCTCATGTAACAATGATATTACTGTTACTGTCTAGTTTGGGGCTCATGTAACAATGATATTAGTTACTGTTTGAGTTTGTAACAATGCTCATGTAACAATGATATTAGTTACTGCCTAGTTTGTGGCTCATGTAACAATGATATTACTTACTGTCTAGTTTGGGGCTCATGTAACAATGATAATAGTTACTGTCTAGTTTGGGGCTCATGTAACAATGATATTACTAGTTACAATGATCTAGTTTGTGGCTCATGTAACAATGCTATTACTTACTCCCTAGTTTGCCGCTCATGTAACAACGATATTAGTTACTGTCTAGTTTGTTCATGTATCAATGACATTAGTTACTGTTTGTGGCTCATGTAACAAAGATATTACTTACTGTCTGGTTTGTGGCTCATGTAAGGCTGATATTACTTACTGCCTGGTTTGTGGCTCATGTAACAATGATATTACTTACTGGTCTAGTTTGGGGCTCATTTATCAACTGATATTAGTTACTGTCTAGTTTGTGGCTCATGTAGCATGAATGATAAATGCCCGGTTTATGGATCATTACTGCTATTACTAGTTTGGGGCTCTCATGTATCAATGATATTAGTTACAGCCTGGTTTGTGTCATGTCTCTTACAGCCTGTTTATCAATGATATGTAGTTACTGCTTAGTTTGGGGCTCATGTATCAATGATATTAGTTACAGCCTGGTTTGTGTCTCGTATAAGACCTGGATTACTTACAGCCTAGTTGTGTAACAATGCTATTACTTACTGTTTGGTGTGTGGCTCATGTAACAATGATATTACTTACTGTTTTATTTGTGGCTCATGTAAGGCTTATATTACTTACTGTTTGATGTGTAACTCATTTAACAATGATATTACTTACTGTTTGATGTGTAGCTCATGTAACAATGATATTACTTACTGCCTTATTTCTGGCTCCTATAACAATGATATTACTAACTGCCTGGTTTGTGGCTCCTGTAACAATGATAATACTTACTGTCTGGTTTGTGGCTCATGCACCAATGATATTACTAGGTTTGTGGCTATGTAGCTTGATTTTACTAAATGCCTGGTTTATGGATCATGTAGCAATGCTATTACTAACTCCCTGGTTTGCCTCATGTAGGAACGGTTCAACTTACAGCTTGTTGTGTGTCTCATGTAAGACCTAGACTACTTACAGCCTGGTTGTGGCTCATGTAAGGCTTACATTACTTACAGCCTGGTTGTGACTCATGTAAGGCTTATATTACTTACAGCCTGGTTGTGGCTCATGTAAGGCTTACATTACTTACAGCCTGGTTGTGGCTCATGTAAGGCTTAGATTACTTACAGCCTGGTTTGGCTCTTGTAAGGCTTACATTACTTACAGCCTGGTGTGTGTCTCGTGTAAGGCTTACACTACTTACAGCCGGATTTTTGGCTCATGTAAGGCTTACAGACTTCAACCTGGTGTGTGTCTCGTATAAGACTTGGACTACTTACAGCTTGGTTGTGGCTCATGTAAGGCTTACATTACTTACAGCCTGGTTATGGCTCATGTAAGGCTTACAGATGCCTGGTGTGTGTTTCGTGTAAGGCTTACATTACTTACAGCCTGGTGTGTGTCTCGTGTAAGACCTGGACTACTTACAGCTTGGTTGTGGCTCATGTAAGGCTTACATTACTTACAGCCTGGTTATGGCTCCTGTAAGGCGTACATTACTTACAGCCTGGTTGTGGCTCATGTAAGGCTTACATTACTTACAGCCTGGTTGTATTATCTTCTTCAGCCTGGTTGTGGCTCATGTGAGGTCTGCCTGGTTGTGGCTCATTTTACATTACTTACAGCCTGGGTGTGGCTCATGTAAGGCTTATATTACTTACAGTCTGGTTGTGGCTCATGTAAGGCTTTCATTACTTACGGTCTGGTTGTGGCTCATGTAAGGCCATTACTTACAGCCTGGTTGTGGCTCATGTAAGGCTTATTACTTACAGCCTGGTTGTGACTCATGTAAGGCTTATATTACTTACAGCCTGGTTGTGGCTCATGTAAGGCTTACATTACTTACAGCCTGGTTGTGGCTCATGTAAGGCTTACATTACTTACAGCCTGGTTGTGGCTCTTGTAAGGCTTACATTACTTACAGCCTGGTTGTGGCTCATGTAAGGCTTACATTACTTACAACCGGATTTTTGGCTCATTTCTTTCTTTCCTTCTTTATCAGTTCCCATTCTACCTTTCGGTGTATGGGCTCAGATGCCTGAGATGATCTTTCTCCAGGATGCCCTGTCCTGACATTTTCTGTTTCCTTCCAAAAAAGTTAAATGTCTATGTTTCAATGCCTCTTTTATATCTTCTTCCCACTTTCTCCGAGGTCTGCTTTTGGTCTTTTACCTTGGGCTTTAGTTCTGTATACTGATTTAGCTATTCTATTGTCATTCATTCTGTTTACATGCCCAAACCATCTAAATTGATTTGTTTCTATCTTAGTTTTTATGCATCTGCTTTGGTTTGATGTTTTTTGGTGTGTGTTTCGTGTAAGACCTGGACTACTTACAGCCTGGTTGTGGCTCATATAAGGCTTACACTACTTACAGCCTGGTTGTGGCTCATGTAAGGCTTACACTACTTACAGCCTGGTTGTGGCTCATGTAAGGCTTACAGTACCTACACCTGGTTGTGGCTCATGTAAGGCTTACACTACTTACAGCCTGGTTGTGGCTCATGTAAGGCTTACACTACTTACAGCCTGGTTGTGGCTCATGTAAGGCTTACACTACTTACAGCCTGGTTGTGGCTCATGTAAGGCTTATATTACCTACATAATGCTGTTTTTTTCTAATTAAAAACGAAATTCTGCAGCACGTAAACGACAACGACATATTAGACAAGCACCAGTTTGCTTACCAACAGAAACTCAGCGTAGAGGATGCGCTTCTTACCGTGACAGATACTATCTCTAAACACCTTGACAAGTCACCATCAAACTATGCACATGTCTTATACGTCGACTTTTCATCTGCATTCAACTCAAGGAACACGGAAATCCTGCTCAACAAATTACATCGTTTTAACCTACCTCGTTATTTGATTGATTGGTACGACAACTTCCTTCTAGGAAGACCCCAGTGTGTAAAAATGAGGTCAAATTGTTCTTCTACTAGAACTCTGTCAAATGGTTGCCCACAAGGATGTGTCAGCTCACCGTTACTGTACATTTTATATACAAACGACTGTGTCCCAAATAATGAAAAATGTGTGATTATCAAATACGCAGATGATACAGCAATTTTGGGTCTCCTGAATTACAATGAATCGGACGCTCACTACTTTGATCAAATCGAAAATTTCAAAAGTTGGTGTGTACAAAATGATCTGCAGCTCAATGCGTTAAAAACAAAAGAGCAAATTTTTAATTCAAAATGCATTACCAAAGATATAAAGCGAGTTGAAATACATCTCCAAGACGTTGAAATAGTCGAAGAATTTAAGTATCTTGGTGTTTTAATCAACAACTCTCTAACTTTCAATATTCATGTAGAAAATATCATTAAGAAAGCTTCACAGCGGTTGTACATTCTCAGAAAATTACGAGTCTTTGGTACAAGCAAAAGTACCATGAAACAAATATTTCAATCGTTATTGTTGAGTATCATAACTTTTGGCATTACTGTATGGTATGGAGGGTGTGGTGTAAGGCAGAAAAATAAGTTACAAAGATTGGTAAAAGAATCAGGAAATATAGTCAATGAGAAATTGCAAAGCGTGGAGCAGTGCTATAAAAAAGCTGTAGAAAGAAAATCCCTTTCAATTATTGATGAAGTAAAACACCCTCTGAACAGTGAATTTATGTTACTTCCATCCGGCAGAAGATATAGAGAATCTCGGTGTAGAACCAACCGACATAAAGCTACATTTGTCCCCTACAGCATAAAATTTATCAACACTGTAATGTCGAAACAAGCAAATGAAGTAAAATTATAAGTCAAAATATTTCCTATTGATCTAACACATAGACTAGTAAATCTGATAAGACAATGCACATCTATTGCTGTTACTAAGTTGCCTCTCTGCAGAACATTGACAATATTATAATATCATTATCATGGTTGTCTTGGTTGATGATGGAATGCTGGTTGAGAGAGGAATGCTGAGTTGAGAGAGAGAGAGAGAGAGAGAGAGAGAGAGAGAGAGAGAGAGAGAGAGAGAGAGAGAGAGAGAGAGAGAGAGAGAGAGAGAGAGAGAGAGAGAGAGAGAGAGAGAGAGAGAGAGAGAGAGAGAGAGAGAGAGAGAGAGAGAGAGAGAGAGAGAGAGAGAGAGAGAGAGAGAGAGAGAGAGAGAGAGAGAGAGAGAGAGAGAGAGAGAGAGAGAGAGAGAGAGAGAGAGAGAGAGAGAGAGAGAGAGAGAGAGAGAGAGAGAGAGAGAGAGAGAGAGAGAGAGAGAGAGAGAGAGAGAGAGGAGGAGAGGAAATAAATCCTCAAATTGTGTAATTATTTTCTGTATCTACTTTTACTTATATTATTATGATATTTTTGCCTGTTCATTTCACCATCTACTATAATGTTGGCAACTACTAGAAATATTACGAATGCTAGTACTACTTCTGCGACTACTATGTTCACCACTATTATTATGATTAACTTTTGTTGTTGTCATTGCTATCTTTGTTGTTTTTTTTTGTTTTGTTTGTTTTGTTGTTGTTGTTTTTTACCATCGTCATTATTATCACCCTTAGTTCGCTTTGTTATGTGCATTGTGAAGTGTAAAATGATTTATGTGAACCTAACATGAATTGCCTGAAAAGGACAATAAAGCAAGCATTGTTTTTGTTTTCTTTGCATTTACTGTCATTCCTCTTTTATTTAGCTCATTGTTCATAATGTTGATATTCGACTGAGGGTCACTTTCTGATTTTCCAACCAGAACTAAATCATCGGCAAATGAAAGCATTGATACATCTACTGGTTTGAGCTTCCACATACCTGCATTCAATTTCTTCATTTTTGAGGATGCCTTTCCGACTGAATCCATAAATGTGATAAACAAAAGAGGGCTTAGGACACAACCCTGTCTTACTCCTATATCTACATCAAATTCTGCAGATATGTTTCCAGCTACTCTCACTGCACATGTTGGTTTATTGTAAAAAAATATGACAATAAGTGACAACTCCAGTAATAATGACGTGCTCTGTCTTTATTAAATTTTGTCATCTACATCCACTGTGTCCTTCTTATTGTAAAAACCTTTAATGGCTTCTATTAAATTTTGGTCTACATTGTGTTCTTTTAAGGAATGCCATAGTTCGTCCCTTACAGTGTCAAATGCCTTTCTAAGTCAATAAAACACAGGCGCAAGTCAATGTTTCTCTCAGGGAATTTGTTTCTATTATTTGTCTAATTGTAAATATGTGGTCTTGTACACTTCTTCCTGGTCTAAATCCACTCTGATGTTCTTCAATCTGATCCTCTACTCTTTTCCTTAATCTCATTTCCAGTAGCCTGGCATATACGTTTCCTGGAACGCTAAGTAGTGATATCCCTCTATAGTTTGAGCATTCCATAGTTGACCCTTTCTTATGTATTGGTACTACCGTTCCTTTTTCCAGTCGTCTGACACCTGTTTGGACTTCCATGCTTGTTGGCATATTGCATGTAGTAGTTTGTCTGCCTCCCTCCCTTGGTTTTTAATCCTTTATGGATGAATTTGATCTGCTCCTTGGGCCTTTCTTGATTTCACTTTTCTTATAACTGTTTGGACTTGAGATATCTTCATCTTCAGCTGTCTCATCTGGATCACTTGTTACTCTTACTTATTGATCTGTACTCCTTGTTTGATATGGTCTAGAGGGATTATGTAATTGTTGAAAATACTTTCTCCATGTTTCCATCATTTTGCTGTCTTTTTTCATGATTTCTCCTTTGGCGTTCTTAATTTGCCGTATTGGGCATGCCTTGGTCTTTCTCTTGCTCTTCATTGCTCCCAAGAACAGCTTTTAATTTCCTTGATAGCTTTCTTGAAGTCTTTGTCCAAACTTTTCCCACTGTTCCTGTTTTGTTTTTCTCACTTCCTCTTTGGTGATAGTTCTTTTTACTCACGTAATCAATCATATCCTCTGGCCTCTTTGTTTGCAAGTATTTCTTCAAGGCATCCTTCTTTTCTTTGATCTTAGTCTTGACATTTCCATTCCACCATGCTGTTCTTTTCCTATCTCCTTTAATTTGTTTCTTACCACAGACCTGTTCGGTACAACTAAGGAGTGGTTCTTTATACATCTGCTAATTTTCTTCTATTGTGCTATCATTCAGATCCATCTGTCTTTCACTAATAAATCGTTTTATCCTAGATTGATATACCTGTTTTACTACTGGTTTATTTAGTTCCTCTATTTTGAGTTTAGTAGCTTTCTTCTCTTTCCTTTTCTGTTTGTTTTCCTCAGTCAGTAATCTCATTTTGGCAATCACTAGGTGATCACTAAATTTTCTGCTCCTCTGTTTACTCTTGCATCCAATGTACTGTAAAAAGGGAGCTGCTAACTATTATGTAGTCTATTATTGACTTTTCACACCTGTCTTCATTTAATCTTGTATATTTGTGGATATCTTTATGAGGAAAAAGGTGTTGGCTATTTTCCTGTTATTCTTTAGGCAAAAATCTATGAGTCTCTCCATTTGGAGAAGTTGTGGTCTCTCCTTCTTTACCTATTACTCTTCCTGGTGTTTCTACATTGTTGCCTACTCTAGTTTTAAATCTCCTAAAAGCATTAGTTCCTGTTTGGATTTAAAATTCTCTGCAACTATTTTTAAATCATTTTCGAAGATATCTTTTTCTTCTTTAGTTGCGTCTTCGTTTGGTCCATAAGCTATTAATAATTTAATTTCTCTTCCTTTTGGTTTAATATTTACGTCTAATAGCCGTGGGCTTATAAATTTCCAACTTTCTAGTAGCTTTTCATACCTTTTATGCACTATGAGGCCTACTCCTGCTCTCGCTCAATCTTTGACATCTACTCCTGAGGAGATTAAAATATGATTCGGTCCTACATTTTCTATTCCCTGTCCTTTTTTCTTTGTTTCTGTAATGGCCAAAATATCTACTTTTAATTTTTCCATTTCTTCAACTAATTCTAACTCTTTTCCATTTATTGCCCTAACGTTCCATGTTCCAAAAATCACAGTCCGTGTTCGTTTCCAAGTTCGTCTTCCAAAAGATCAAGCCGGTTATATTTCTTTTACTTCTCTGAATCAGGTTGTTCTGGATAAGCAGGGATTAGCCCACTGTACCTTAGGTAGATGGTGGGGCTGTCACCTTGAGGCCCCCTACCAGGCCTTGTTATTTTCTGTCAGGGTTAACTCCCTTAGCCTTTAGTCATTCAAGACCAGCCTGCAAGGCAGCAGGTTGTTATTTTCTGTCAAGGTGAACTCCTTAACCTTTGGTCATTCAAGACTAGCCTGCAAGGCAGCAGGTTGTTTTCTGTGAGGGTTAACTCCCTTAGCCTTTAGTCAACCAAGACCCGCCTGCAATGCAGCAGGAGACTCGTGTAGGGCGGGATCATCTACTCCCCGTACAGGTATTTACCTGTCCACTGCCCGGATTTTTGGCTCATGTAATACTTATATTACTTACAACCGGGTTTGTGGCTAATGTAATATTTATATTACTTGCAGTCGGTTTTTTACCCATGTAAGACGTATATTACTTGCAGCCGGTTTTTTTTTTACCCATGTAAGACGTATATTACTTGCAGCCGGTTTTTGACCCATGTAAGACGTATATTACTTGCAGCCGGTTTTTTGACCCATGTAAGACGTATATTACTTGCAGCCGGTTTTTTTACCCATGTAAGACGTATATTACTTGCAGCCGGTTTTTTGACCCATGTAAGACGTATATTACTATCAACCAGGTTCGTGGCTCAATCATGCTGCCTCTCCCACCCAATCACTCTACCCCCGTTTCCCCACGCGTGCGCCCAATCACTACCAGTGTGATCCACTCTAATGACTTGTCGCTAAAGCGAAGATTGACGACGAAACGAGGTCACTGAGACGTCCACTTTTGTTTCGCGAGTCTTCCAACACGTGCAAGCCATGGTCATCGAAGGACGAGGGAAAATCAAAACGTCATCAGTTTTGTTTTCTCGCTCCGGAGTTTTTCGAAGGATTAAAGATGATCTCGGATGAGCGTGACACAAATAAGGGATGACTTTAAGCCAAAAGAAGCCATTGCAATATTATACCTTCGCAACGCATTGTTCGTCTGAAAGAAATGGAAAAAGAATTTGAGATTTGATTTGATTTGATTTGATTTAACCCACATCCACACTAAGGTGGTATCATGGTTTTTGATAGGATTTTTTATTTTTCCCCGGCTGCCTTGTAAAAACAATAAAGGGAGTTTTTTTTTACAACGTGCACAGAGTGTTGTGATTTACATACGGAGCCTCCTCGTTATCGTCCGTCTCTGATGTCACCAGGTATCGATCAACCTACCTGGACCAGGGACAAGGGCAGGATTTACCAAAAAAACTCGAGAAAATGTTTCAACCTTTCGGGGCACAAACCCATAGCCTTTTGATTAAGAGGCAGACATCTTATCTCTGGACCACTGTGTCTCCAAGGGAAAAGCGAAAATAGCAATATCGCGAAACAAATGGTTTTGCTTCATTCTTCTGCATGATTCCCATCGAAGAAAAATTGGGTAATGGTTGGGTTTTGCTTGTGTCGACGTTTTGAGATTTCCTTTCGTTTGGCTTCAGGTTTCTGTGGAAAAGGGGGGGGGCGGCGATTTCATGTTTTTGTGAGTAGTTGGTTTCGTGGGATTGTCAGGGTAGGTGGCTAGGGTTCTTGTATTACTTTTCTGGGGATGGGTTTGCCGATTTTCTGTGACAGCGGAGGGAAGTGGATTGTTGCTTGTTGGGCTGTTGTTGGGTTCGTATTTGTTTTCGTTGCTTGTATTTTTTGTTAGGTTATTATTGTTTTGGTTTTTTTTTTGCAGTTTTGTGTTTTGTATTAAGTGAAAATAGGTGAAAAGGAGAGAGATGACCTTGTTATCATATATTCCCACAGGTCAATATTTAGATTTCTTTGACCCAGACAAGTCACTGCTAAGGCGTCCTTTCCAACATAAGGAAAAGTGTTCAATGGAATGCAGCTAGCCTGAAAAGCCAATTAAAATCTGCTTCGGGCCAAAGTCAGGCGTGCCTTGATGTCTCCATTTTAACTGGTGGTGTAGTAATGAAAGGCTTCTGATGAGGGCAAGGTACAAGTCATTACTCTCTCTCTCTCTCTCTCTCTCTCTCTCTCTCTCTCTCTCTCTCTCTCTCTCTCTCTCTCTCTCTCTCTCTCTCTCTCTCTCTCTCTCTCTCTCTCTCTCTCTCTCTCTCTCTCTCTCTCTCTCTCTCTCTCTCTCTCTCTCTCTCTCTCTCTCTCTCTCTCTCTCTCTCTCTCTCTCTCTCTCTCTCTCTCTCTCTCTCTCTCTCTCTCTCTCTCGCTCATCTTTATCTCTCTCACTCTCTTTTTGTATATATATATATATTTATATATATATATATATATATATATATATATATATATATATATATATATATAATATATATATACATATATATATATATATATATATATATATATAATATATATATATATATATATATATATATATATATATATATATATATATTATTCATTGTTAAAGGCTTTCTGTTGCTTGTTTAGTTGTTTTTTCCCGTTCGTTTCTTTTCCTGTTAGAAGTATCTTGTTTTATTTGTCACGATATCCCACGACAGGGCGACGGTTCCACTGACACAGTTCCCCCAAGTCATTATGGTGCCTTGGCTTTGTGGGATTTCTCTAAATAATGTCCTATTTTTGTTGAGCTGGGGTGAATTGGCTGAGGGAGTGCACATTGAAACATAGCTGATAATACAGAGTGATGAAAACTCAAGAAGGGAGGAAAAGAAGCAGGGAAAAAAAAATAAAGTTAAGCAGAAGGATCCACATGAACATAGATGCCGTAAATACAAGGGTGAGGGGGGGGGGGCGTCCCAAACTTGGAAGGCAAAGAAAGAGTAAAGTTTTAAACGCATGGATATAAAATTTGACATGCCTTTTACTTTGCAACACAACATTGCATTCTACTATGTTGATATATCGTTCAACTATAAACATTTGAAATAGATATCCGCAAATTTAGCGTATCAGATCATTAATCCCAAATGTACCCCCAATTTAACTTTGTGACATCTGTAGTTATTCAAATATAATAATGATAATAAGTGCCGTCCGCACGGACATCGAAAAGTGTCTCGTCTGACATGCTAATATCTTTAGAGAAAGGAATATAACCATCATCGAGCTTGCGCTCAATGCAACAGCAGTCATCACATTGACAAATTCCTGAAACGGGGCTCGAACATATGACTCAAATAGCCGGGGAAAAACTTTGAATCTCTGCCATTTTCCTCAATTGAACTGCACCATTCGAAGAAGAGGTCAAAGCAAAAAAATATTTGAGGAAGAAAGTTTTAGATCAGCTTAATACTGATGATGTACACCGCATTGTTTTTACTGATGAGAAAGATTTTATGCTGAAAATTGCATACAATCGCCATAGTGAACTTACTTTTTGAAAAGGTTTATGTTGGAAGAACAAAGAAATACTCAGAAAATGAGCTGACAGCACGTATTTCGGAATGTTGGGAAGAAATTACGCTAGTTGAAATAAGAAAATCCGTAAAATCTTGGAAGAAAAGACTGCAAACAACTTGTGAACAGAACGGTGGTCGAATTGAACATGAAATTGTCCATGTTTGATTCAAGACGCACATTGTCACGTTATGATTGTGCTATGTTTAGATGAGTTCGGAAAAATACACGTAGCTCAGTCAATAATTTACTAAATGCAATAACTTTAGGGCAATCATTCGAATATAATTGATATATTTGCATTTAATTGTTCTTGAGTTATAATTATTGTGTAAGGTTTAGGACATTTTGTTGTTTGTTTGTTTCTTTGCTGTTGTTGTTTTTGTTTCGTTTTGTTTTGTTTGTTGTTTGCTTGTTGTTGTTTGTTGTTGTTGGTGGTGTTTGCCTGTTTGTTTGTTGTTTGTTTTTGTTTGTTTGTTGTGGGGGGGGCGTTGGGGGGGGGGGGGGAGCTTTGCCTCACCATGTATATATTTTATGCTTTTCAGGCGACCAAAATGGTATGGCGCAGACTTAAATGATAAGTACAAGGAACAGTCAACCAAACATTATAGTAGCCCTATATGTCATGGGTTTAAGAACGATAGAATGAGTCAGAGTAAAAGTATGCGAGACGCTGTATGTAATAGATGAAATGTCAGGTTATATCAAAGATTTGAACGAATAATACATTGTCACAGCAAATATCAAGATGACCTTTGAATTTCACAAATAATTATAAAGACCCACAGTGAGGCATGGCGTCGTGTGGAAAAGGAAAAAAAAGGACATGAAACAGAAATTAAAGCCCCGATGGTGTTGATGTGAAACATAATCGTAATATACAAGGAATAAAAGAGGGCGGGGGTTTGGACTACAGACAGAATGGAATCAGTGACCTCCGGGTTGGCCCCCATCGCATTGTCTGAAAAATAAAAGTCTACGAATCATGTGCGGGGGCCCATCTCCTTTTCTTTGTGCTTCATTCTTTATAAATAAATGCCTTGACATTCTGCCACTATGGTCTTTAATATCGACTTGACTGATTTTATGTTTGTGTTGAAAATACGGATTTTTGTTTTTAGAGATGCGGTCTGTGAATTCCAAAATGGTCTTAGGGTCCTAAGAGCTGCTGTCGCCTTCTCAATTCTGGCGCCGATATCCTGGTCTGCCCTCCTGTTTTGCTTACGACACTACCCAAATATGTAACCTGGCCGACATCTTCTAATTATATTCCATCAAGTGCAATGTTATTATTATTCAAGTTATTAATTCTGAAAACTGAAGTTTTCCTTTTGTTTATATTCATTCCCAGTTTCGCTGCTTCCTTGGCCATTCTGATTGTTTTTTCCTCGATACCATTATTTCGATGAGAGAGAAATGCTACGTCAGAGACCATTGAATTCCTGTTCTGTGTCCTGTTATTGTTTTTGACATGATCTAATCCATTGTTATCAAGAATAAGAACGGTGATAATAAACATCCTTGCTAGACCCCAGTTAGTATATTGAAGGGTTCTGTGAGGTTTTATTGTGAATGACTTGGTATGTTGAAGAATCATATGTTGACTGTGGGAAAACTACCTATTTTGGATGGGATTCCATGATATTTGAGTAGTTTCCACATTGTTGTACGGTCTACACTATCAAATGCTTTTTCCATGTCGATGAAGTTAATATAAAGGGGGAATGCCATTCGATTGATTGTACAATAAAAATTATCATAATTATCGACGCTATTTCCTTATTCGTTGTGGTCAACTCAACGTAGCTTGGATTTGTTCCCCCAAAAGTCTGAGCCTGGCTACGACTTGTTAGTTTTACCACAGCAGTTCCCCGTCAGGTTGAAAGTTTTCTCGATGTTATATTTCACCTCCCCCCCGGGCCCCCTTGTCAAGGTAGGTGGATTGACATCTAGTCCCATCGGAGACGGACTCTTAAAAGGAGACCCCACGTGCATATCACAACATGTTGTGCACGTTAATGATCACTTGGCTGTGTACGGGACAGTCCGGGCGAAATAAGAAATCCTACCAAAACCTCCGAGATCATCTTAGCTGTAGATGTTGGTAAAATAAAGTAAAATAAAATTTAAAAAAGACAGCAGTTGTTCAAACTGAGTTATATGACAATGAACTAGAGAACTATGTTGTTTTTTTTAAACATTGAGGTTTCTCAAATTTTCGGACCAACAGACACGCTCTGGTGGTGACAGTGACAAAGAATGCTAGAAATTCATAAAGGCTTAAAGAGTTATCGACTGAGTAAAACAAAATAAGAAAAACAAAAACTAAAACAAAGGTTACGCAATGTTCTGTCATTTCCGACACGGCATGATGCACTGGGTGATGTATTGTGGCCTTTGAATAAGAGATGAATTCAATGTTCACGTCACGACTCGAATTTGAGACCTTCAGGTCGAAACTATACTTCTACGGCAGAACTAACCGCGGTGAGCTGAGTTTGATTGAAACAGTATACCCTCTGTTGATGACCACAGTATAATTTTCCCCGAGTTACATAAATTATAGTCATCAACAGAGCATATATAGTGTTTCAATCGAACAGTACAGTTTTGACCTTGGAGTGGGAAGCTATCATTGTACCTCACAACCGTCTTTCTCCTTCAAAATTTGGATAATAGATCTGGAGAATTACTGATGCTAACTCATTCATGTTTACAAAGTTTAATAAAATTTATGTACTGCAATAGTTGAGGATTATAATTATACTGAAAAAGAATTGATTTAATAAAGCAATATAACATAGATGAAATAACACAGCAAGCTACCATATCATTAAGATGACATAGAGAGATGATTATGTTGTGTAGCAACGCAGAGTGTAGGGTGTCATGTAAAAGCAACAATACATTGACATTACATGACTATAACCAATGGAAGCTGGATTTCCCTTGTTGGGGGGGGAGGGTAGGATAAGGCAATTGTTTGTTTGGGGAGTGAAGGTGGGGGTGTGAGTTGTTTTGTTTTGGTTTGGGGTTTTCGGATTGCGTGGGGACTTCCTGGTTTTCTTTTGGGTATTTCTTGTTGTTTTATTCGGTTGGGTTTTTGTTGTTTCGTTGTTGTTGTTGTTGTGCTTCTTCTTCTTCTTTTTTTTCTTTTTCTTCTTCTTCTTCTTCTTCTTCTTCTTCTTCTTCTTCTTCTTCTTCTTCTTCTTCTTCTTCTTCTTCTTCTTCTTCTTCTTCTTCTTCTTCTTCTTCTTCTTCTTCTTCTTCTTCTTCTTCTTCTTCTTCTTCTTCTTCTTCTTCTTCTTCTTCTTCTTCTTCTTCTTCTTCTCCTCCTCCTCTCTTCCTCCTCCTCCCTCCTCCTCTCCTCCTTCTTCTTCTTCTTCTTCTTCTTCTTCTTCTTCTTCTTCTTCTTCTTCTTCTTCTTCTTCTTCTTCTTCTTCTTCTTCTTCTTCTTCTTCTTCTTCTTCTTCTTCTTCTTCTTCTTCTTCTTCTTCTTCTTCTTCTTCTTCTTCTTCTTCTTCTTCTTCTTCTTCTTCTTCTTCTTCTTCTTCTTCTTCTTCTTCTTCTTCTTCTTCTTCTTCTTCTTCTTCTTCTTCTTCTTCTTCTTCTTCTTCTTCTTCTTCTTCTTCTTCTTCTTCTTCTTCTTCTTCTTCTTCTTCTTCTTCTTCTTCTTCTTCTTCTTCTTCTTCTTCTTCTTCTTCTTCTTCTTCTTTTTTTTTTTCTTCTTTTTTTACTCAGCTTTGCTTTGTTTTGTTTTGGAGAGGAAGGAAGGGGGTGGAAAATAACATTTGTTCCCGACCTTTTCCGACTATTTATCTCCCACATGACCTAACATATTGCAAATATTGAAATACTATCTCGTTAAAATTGAGCACATCATTTCACGTATTTGTGAGATAATCATTTCAAATGAATGTTGGTGTTTACTTGACGTGATGAGAGATAATCATTTCAAATGAATGTTGGTGTTTACTTGACGTGATGAGAGATAATCATTTCAAATGAACACTGTTGTGTACTTTGCGTGACTGAGAGATGATCCTTTCTGACAAGTATTTATACTCCGATGTCCAAAAATTGATTTGTTTTTTAAATAGAGGTAACGCTTTTATTTGACTCATCTTTTCAGATCTTTTTATAACTCAATTTTCATATTAATTAAATTTGTTGTTTTATGGCAGTTCCTTCAAGTTTATCAAGGAGGAGAGGGCGGCAATGCATGCGCATGTACTTGAGAAGAGAACGTTCCGTGTGAAATGTCATTACAAAATAAACAGTGGTGGCAGTAAAACTCAAAAGAACAGACCTAAACACTGAATGATCGATACAAAGCACGAAGGAGTAGGTAAGGGGAAGCATTCAAAGTGAAAAAAAAACTTTTTTTTTTAATCATGCTTTATACAATACTATATTGTAACAAAGCAGTTTGTCATGAATATTAAAACCAGGAGGATTTATTTATAGCACGAAAATAAGCAACCCGCACACTTTACCCAGTTGAGCTTCCGGTAGAATTGTATTTTCGTCCCATTTGCCTACGGTAAACATAACAATATAAATGATTGAACTATACAAATTCGAACATAATGGGGACATTATCCCAAATGATCCCAACAATGAACACATCGCTTAGAGAGGCGAAACGATAGCCTTCTACGTCATAAGTTTCCTTGTTTTGAGGGACGCAGTCTTTTATAACGTTGGCTTCTTTTATTATTTTATCGTGTTGATATTCTCTTTAGATAAGAAGGCCAGTAATGAGAGTAATTAGCCTGTCCATAATTGGTCAGCTTTCCTCTTTCTGTCAACGTTTTAAGTGGTCGACATTCACTGATACTCATTTTCATCAAATATTTTTGGTGATTTGATTTGTGTAGCTGTGAATCTCTAATACTGTGTATAATTAGATGACTTGGTAGTCCAGCGGCAAGGTGGTGACATCTCAACCCAAAGGTCATGCTTCGAATATCATAAGAGTCCAGCTATAATAATAGAAAAAATATTTTAATTAGGAAGGTATGAAAATGAAACCAGATATTGTTAATTAGTACTGATAGTAATAGACAAAATCTAGAGAAATGTTTGAAGAAGTCAAATTTTCTAAATATTTAGGAGTAATGGTTACCACTGAAGGCAAACTCCAAGTTGAAATTCAAATGATCCAATAAGCAATGACAGGATAGATTTTTTTAATATCAAATTGATAACTAACAAGAACTGAAATGATAATTAACGATACTTTGTTCTCTTCAACACCCAACAGTGCATTGTGCCAGAACATTTCAATTTTCAAATGGATTTTTGGAAACCTCAATATTTTCATTTCGTTTATCTACTCATTAGCTTAAGATACATTTTTTTTTATCTTCATTCATAATCTATTCAAAACAAGTTCCATGAAATTAAAACTGTTTCAGCGGATAATTTGACTGATTTCCTCACTATTTCCGAAACGAAAACCGACGCTCATTTTGATGTAGATGTAGAAAGTTATAAATTACAAACAAGCTCGTGATATCCACGGATCTGTAATGGCCATGTGGATGAAATCCAACTTCGTGGCTTGTCGGCGCAAAGAACAGGGGAGTGAATACCTTGAAACAAATTAATTACTTACAAAATCATGCTTGACAACTCAAAATAGCTAATTCTCGCTGTATACGGGCCACCAGCAATGACCTCGGCTTACTTCACGAAACACGTTACTGGAATAATGGAGACAGGAACGTAATCATACGACAATAGTATTGTCAAAGGAGACATCAACTTTGACATGAAATGGACTGATAAGTCAAAGGAAATGGAAGATCTTTGTGATGTGAATAATGTTATAACACAAAGTACATGTTGATGTAATCCTCATTAACAAAGTAGAATTGTGTGACAAACAGGCAAATTTCAACACAGGGGCGAGCGACTATCACGACCTTATCGCAACGTGTATTAAACGGAAAAACCCGAAGGTAAAACCAGCGAAGAAATGTTATAGACGTTTTAAAACATTTGACTCAGAGAAATACCAAGAATATTTAAGATTGATTATGATCAATAAGACCAATATATTTCAAAACAGCATAGATTGTAATACTCAATACGAAGATCTCATTCAAACTGTAATTCCGGCAGCAAACAGAAATGCACCAATCAAGCATAGGTGCTCGCAAAAAATGCTGCTGTAGCTTTACATAAACAGCGCACTCAGAAAGGCCATTTATCGTAAAAGAATGTCATAAACAAATACCAAAAGAGCTGCGAAACTTTTAAAGAGTATAAAAATCGTGTCACTTAACTGAAGAGAAAATCTATCAAAAAATACTTTCTCGACAGCTACACCGGTGGAGTGGAGGTTTTTGGCCCACTATAACGCCCTTTCTTTCCAATAAAATCAAATCGAGTGACAAAACATTATTCGGATAAAGGATGACAAAGTTTTAAATAATACACAAAAAGTGTGCCAAACTTTTAACCATTTCTTTGTCAACGTTGGGAAAGATACATGTATCGACGTATCGCTTTCAACCATTTCTTTGTCAACGTTGGGAAAGATACATGTATCGACGTATCGCCAGATTAAGAGTCACGCCCTAGCATTAAGGCCAAAAAAAGAAAACATGCCGTAGGTACCAAACTTTGCATTCAAAGATACTAACCCTGAAACGATTGGCAAAATTATCAATAACTGTAATGTCAGAAAGTCGACCGGCCAGGATACCATATCTGCCAAACTCCTTAAAGCCATTGCCCCAATATACATATGTGAAATGTCGTAAACAAGTCTATTAGAACAAATATATTTCCAGATAAATCAAGGATGGCACAAGTAATACCATTTTTTTAATGACCCATCTGGTATACGTAACCGTAGACCAGTAAGCACCATACCCATAATTTTCAAGATCTTTGAACAAGACATGGCACTTGAGTTATCCGAATATTTTAATGACATTTTTTCATTAGTTCCTTTGCGTTTTAAAAAAAAAACCCATGGATGTTAAACGATTTACTTAGACTTATAGAAGACTGGAAACTATCCTTGTATAGAAATTACTATTTCGCTACAATACTTATGGATCTATCCAAAACCTTTGATTACCCCATGGCATTCTGTTGCGCAAATTATTGGCGCATTTGGACAACTCTGTTTCTTGTCTCCCAAGTTATCCTTCGAATAGGAAGCAGCAAGTAAAGCTTGTGAGCACTGTCAGTGATAGGAAATTTATCGAAAAGGTTGTGCGACAAGGGTCCATTCTAAATCTTTTGTTATATGATGTTTATAAGAATGATATATTTCTATTCATCAAAGAGGGACTCTCTATAATTGTGCAAATGAAAATACATTGTCTTACAATCCTCCTGACTTAAGCATGCTCGTACATACTTTGGAACAAAATGCAGTATATTAATAAACTGGTTCCACACGAACTGTATGCAAGCAAATCCAGGAACATCCCAAGCCCTTGCACTAGACAAAGAAACATTTTCCAAGAAACCCATTCTTCAGATTGGCTCAGTCTCTATATGTTGTGAAGAAACTGTTAAACTATTAGGAATAGAGATTATTATCAGTTAAATTTTGACACCCGCATAAAGATAATTTGCCACAAGGCTTCTCAACAGTTTAATGTGTTGAAAAGAATCGTAGATATCTTTCAAAATTAAACAAGCTAGTTATATTCTATACGTTTATTCTTTCTAACTTTAACTTGTGTTTAACTGTTCAAAATTAAATACAGTGGAACCTCTAATCGGGAAGTCTCGGTGGGTTGTAAAATCGTCCGACTAGCCGGGTTTCCCGATTTCTCGGGGACCTAGGAATTTTGGATTGCCCTCAGCTGTTTGAGGTACCTAAGCCCTTCTGTGAGTGGTAACATGCAAAATTAAACGAACAAGTAGCCACATTGCCAGTTGATTAAACTGAAGATATCATTCATCAGCGATGTCACTCACTCTCACAGTTGATCTTCGTTGGACGGTAGATAGATAAGACAAATAATCAAGACGGCATAGTGGATCGTTAAATCTCCTCGCGTGTCCACCCTTGTGATAGACAGATGAGGCGGGCAATAAAAGACTATGAGAGTGCACACATTTCTAAGCACCGCTCTGTGTCAACACCGTAGCCTACTGTATTGGTAGGTGGGCCGGCAAGGAATGCCTCGACACCTGCTTTCACACCTTTGTAATGGATATCTGGTGTGTCTGGCTTATGATCGTCGAAAACTGGCACCTGTGACATCGTGTACACATTATGCGATGTATAATACGTGTAGCACTTTTGCAGGTATAACAATCGATGTTTTGATAACACTGAAACCATAGTCGAATAACACATGAGTGTTGGGATAAATAAATATGGGGGGAGGGGTGGTGATGATAATCAATGCAAGCCCGCAAAAAACTGTCCCACTTAGAGATGTAAAATATAGAGAGAAATATTCCGTTCCCTTGGGATTCTTCCCGATAGGCCGGGCTTCCTGATTCCCCGGGTTCCCGCTTAGAGAGATTCCACTACAAGGAAATTAGACAAAAAATCAAGAACGAGCTCTTAGATTTATATATATATCATTGTTAACTTCGGTGGAAGAAAAAAGTACAAGACGCAATAGTTAAAGAAAACTCATCAAATAAAAAATTATCCCAGATAAAGAAAGAAAAAAGAAAGGCAGCTGCTTTGCTTAGTTTGGTTTTTCGTTTGTTTCCTGTTATTTGGCTGGATATTGTGTTTTGCTGTTGTTATTTTGTTGGGAAGGGGATGGGGGTCTTTCTTTCCCCACGGAATGCTTAATTTCCTGACTGGAAGTAGTGTGAGTCCATCGTGTTCCCTTGGGTCACATAATTTGTGAGTGATCGCCCTTTATCCTAACAATAGAAACACATTTCGCGCCTTCTTTAGAATCAAATCACGCTTTCCGCACTTTGACCTCTCTTGAAATTGGCATCGTCCCCTTTGATATAGATCTAGATCTAGTTGAACTAGAATCATGGTATGTGGATCAATGCTACCGGATACGAAAGATTCAATTCTGACGTCAGGTTCAAGGTAAAGCAAAATCCTGGACTAGTTCCCTAAGCATAAAATTGGGTTGCCTACGTGGGTGTCGTATAATATATTTAAACAATCCGTGAAGCACTGACTGGCAGGAAAGGTAACGGCGACACAAGCAGCAAAACCAGACAACCGGGCTGGATCACTTGCGTCAGCGTGCTAGAAATAGAAATAACATTTTTCATCTGCTGCCTAGATCTACTTTCCGATGGAAGGACAGGATGTAATTTCATTCTTTTTAAGGCCATGAGATATTGGCTAAATGTCTTCCCCGTCAGTGCTGTGTTGGGATTACCTGCGGGGGGGCGGGGGTGAGAGGGTTGCATTTGGCTTAGGGTTTACTTCCCCCTTCCCTTGTGTTATTGTTTTATTTTTGTTTTATTTTGGGTGAGTGTTAATGGGGTCTTTGTTCTTTCGGGTTTTTTCTTTCTTTTAAGACTCCTGTTGGATTTTTCTTTTCTTTCTTTTCCACGTCGATATCATTTGCGTCTCATTAAAAGACAAAAATCTCATTCATAAATTATAGGACTTGCTTAATCTCTGTCGTTGCTTTGGTCGTTTGAGATCTAGTTTTCCTCATACGTTTGGTTAATTTCTGTATATTTGTAAGTACATATATGTACATTTCCATCTATATTATAGTATATAAACCTAGTTATATGCTGTACAATGACTTCACATGTATATCGGTTGTGTGTGTGTATGTACATTGTATATATGTAAGTAACGGAAATGACATTAAATAATATTAAAGCCCCTAGGAACAAAAAACGAGACAATACGAGGAAAAGACAGAAAAAATCCTGGCCACCATAGAGGTCGAATCCGCGACCTCTGCGTCGGCACCCATCGCGTCGCCTGTAAAAGAAAGCATGCTATCAAACGAGCTAACTTATGTATCTATCTATGCATGAGTGTATGTATGTCTGTATGTATGTGTGTATGTATGTATGTAGTAATGTATAATGCTTACATAATGAGTGGAGGCGGGGAGATGGAGAGACAGAGAGGTACAGAGAGACGGAGAGAGAAGGGGACAGAGAGAGAGAAAGAGACAGACAGACAGAAAGAGACAGAGAGGAGGAGCAGAAGGAGTGAGAAAGAGAGAGAGAGAGAGAGAGAGAGAGAGAGAGAGAGAGAGAGAGAGAGAGAGAGAGAGAGAGAGAGAGAGAGAGAGTGGGCAATCTGGTGATTCAGGTGTGCCAAAACAAGACAAAAAACATCATTCCAGGCAGATGCATGAATGAGCTTTGACCGAGGGCGTGTATGTGGTGGTCGGTTCGGATTTTTTTATGTGTGTGTTCGGCGAGGGGGCGTGGGGGGGGGTCGAGTGAGGTTGTTTATCCTACGCATTTCTGTGATCTATTTATCAAAATAAATGGACGTGGGGGTGGGGGGTGGACATGGATGAATGAGCTTTGACCGAAGGTGTGTGGGGGGGGGGGGTTCCCCACTTGGGAAGTGTCGGGTGTGTGTGAGGGGGGGGATGTGGGAGGGCTCGATTGAGGTTGCATATCTTACGCATTTCTATGATGTATTTGTCATACTAACATTCCTGCCTTATTATATTACTGCATTAATGTTTAGCAATTTTAATTTAATGAATATGTATTATGATTGTTAAACTTTTTTATGAGGAACAGAATGTAATTTCCTTCTTTGAATCAATAAAGTATTATCATCACTATTATTATTATTATTATTATTATTTTTATTTTTTTTTATTATTATTATTATTATTATTATCATTATTACTATTAGTAGTAGTAGTAGTATAGTAGTATAGTAGTAGTAGTAGTAGTAGTAGTAGTAGTAGTAGTAGTAGTAGTAGTAATAGATATCATCATCATCATCATCATCATCATTATTATTATTATTATTAAATATTATTTTTATTATTATGCCTTGCAAGGCAGTCCGCCTAAGAGAAGGAAAACTTTAATTTCAAAACATATGTAGACAAGACTCATTAGCTTGGGAGTGCAACTGTCTAGGAGCGGATCTCCAAAATCAGTCCCGACCCTCCAGAATTGGGAGATGGTCATAGGGTTAACGCCCCTATCCTCGGAAACAAATGTCTTAAAACACCAACGAAACAAAATAAAAACACTTCTACTTGGCGTGTGGTAGGCTTCTGGGGTTACCGCAAGATAATCATTGAAGGACAGTAGTGAAAATCATCAGGGGAAAAACCACTGACAGGAAGACGAAGGTTCCTAGCGCCAGACTGCAGTCCATCATAGGTTTCTTGAGTTCAAGAACAATGTATGCCGCAGGGAAGCTAGCACATATTACAGCAGAGATGAGACGCTATAAATTAGTGAAGACAGGTTGACATGATCAGGAAATCTTAGAACTAGTACAGGAGAAAAGTGATATATTCAGGGAGAAATGATAACCAGTGTTACGAAGGGGTAGCCATGATCTTGATGAAAGGAATAGAAACGGGTGTTATTGAATGGAAACCCGTAAACAGTAGACTTATAAGAATCAGAACGAGAGGGAAACATATCAACACTCACTATAATCAAGTGTTACAGTCCAACAAATGACAGCAGCAATGACGTCAAAGATGAGTTTTATGAACTAACAGTTACAGGCTGAAATAGAAACAGTACCAAAACGTGACATTGAATTGAATTCATTTTATTATCCACGAAGGGAAATTTGTTTTCATTACAGTGAGTACATGCAACGTAGAATGCGTATATAAACTACAAAATACTATGAAACATTTAATTGTACATTATGAGTAATTAATTAACTTTAGCATAATAATATAATAATATTACACAGTTATCATGGATCAATATAAACATGACGGTGACAACAATGATGGCAGTCATAATTTATGATCATAATAGTTTTGATGAGGATGAATTGACAACGATGATGTTTGATGATGATGATGGTAATGATGATGGTGGTGATAATAATGATGATGATGATGATGAGGATGATAGTGATGATTATTATGATGATAATTATGATGTTGGTGATGACGACGACGATAGTGATAAATCACACTTGGCACTACATTGCCATTTTACATATATATATATGATATAAAAGCTGTTGGGGTAACCGGTTTTGCGATCTCGGTGTGGAGTCGTGTTTTCTACAGCTCTGCTGATTTGGTTTTTGTATCAAAATGTGTCAAGATTTCGTTTCCCAGTTTCTCAGGGTTTTTTGTTCAAGTTTTGTTCAGGTGTTGTGAGTATTGTTTCCCGTTCTTTTTGTCAAGTTTTGTGGATAAGTAGTTGACTATTATTTCAATTTCATTTGTCATTTGATTACTACGCTTTTCTTTGATCTAGAGAAAAATGGCGGATATGCCAAGGCCCGATGTTGAGAGAGTTGCTCCTCTCTACATCCTAGTCACCACCTTGTCCTCCCTCGTGTCTTATGATGGGAAAGAAATTGATGGCCTTACAATTTGTCGGGCTCTTGCCAAGGTGGTGGGGCAGGGTTGGGTAGATGGCGCTCAACGTTTGGGGGGAATTTGGAGAATGTATGAGAAATCAAGGGAAGCCAGAGGAAAATTGTTAACTGCCGGGTTTACCCTGAAAGTTTGCATTTTTCACAATTATCTGACAACCCTTCAATCTGAATGATTCTTCTGTCCCTTCCACAAAATTAATCGTCGGAGGACTCCCCCTTTGTGTTGATAATGATATAATTGTAGACAATTTGGTAACAATGGGAATCATACTCCTTTCCCCACTAAAATATGAATGTTATAGAAGTGAAGTCGGAAGTTGGACCCTATATAAGACAGGTCGACGATTTGTGTATATTGAGGTACCAACAACTAATTTACCTTTGGCTTTTAAACTTGGTAATTTGACTGTGTCTCTCTATTATAGGGAACAATTAAGACCAAAGAAGAACACACTTAATCAAAGAGAAGTGACGAAGGTAAAGAGGATAAAAAGAAAGATGAAACAAATTAAGGAGCAACGGGAGGAGGTGAAAGTTTAATATCCTACACCCAAGCAGTCCTTACAACCAACAATGCGAGTGATGACAATAGCATGAATAAACACACGGAAAATACGGAGGAAAGAGGGAAAGAGGAAGAAAACGATGTTGACGGGTATGACATGAGTCAAAAGGGGGAGAACACGCCAGCCACTAATAAGTGAACATGTTCTCCACATGTCACGAGCAACACGGAGTCCTTCTGTCAAACGAGGGCGGAAGTGGACAGTCTCACCTAACAGACACAAAAAGAGCGCGAGTGTATCAACAATAACATTAACAAGGTACGCCTCCTTCCCAAACTCAATCAGTATTGAAGGAATGAATTCTGACTTTTTTTCCTTACGACTCGGACCGAATTTCGGACAGACCTACTGATTAACATTCATGGCTGGGTTAAAAGTTTTGTCTCTAAACTGTAGAGGCCTAAATAACAACAAAAAGCGGAAAAGTATATTTAACATTTGTAGTAAATATGACATCGTTTGTTTACAAGAAGCTCATGTAACGAAGAATAATAAAGACGCATGTCAAATTGAGTGGGGTGACCACAGCGCTCTCTCATACGGTATGAATAGAAGTAAAGGACAATTGATTCTTATCAATAGATCTCTAAAATTTGAAAAGCTTATCACTCTTCCCTTAAAATCCGAGCGAATAAATATATGTATGTGTTGATAATATAAATTATAAAATCATTAACGTCTATGGTGCGTCTGGTACTGACGAGCGTTGAGCTGTTTTTGATCTCTTACTCTTATCACAATATGACTTTGTCAATACGATTTTATGTGGAGATTTCAATATTGTCATGAATAACCAATTAGGACTGGTGGACATTCGCGTAGTAAGGGGGCATCTCAAGTTGAGGGAGAGACGCGAGATGCGGCTTGCTTATTATTTCCCAAATCAGTTTTTCAATAATTGTCGCGGCCATATGTGAGGATACATAATGTGTAGTATGATGTCTGCCTGTACGTATGCCTCCTTGTAATTTATTAGCTCCGTCAACTATTCTCGCCATATACACGTAATTACAACTGACATGTTTTTCTTTTTGTTTTTCTTTTTCGTTTAAAGACGGGTTGGGGGATGGGGTGGATGGTTGTTATTCGGATGTTTTGTCCCGGGTATTTCGCTTTATTTTATTTCATATTTCTATTCTTTTAATATTTTCTTGTTTTTGTTTTCATGTTTGTAGTGGTTTTTTATTTTGAAATAATTAAGTCAATAAAACAAGGAGAGAAAAAAGAAAACAAGAAAAGCTATGATGAATGGAAGCGCAATAGACCGCAGAGGCAACCCCAAAATGACCATTATTGTTTGTCATCACTATCCTAAGTTCATTTAATAGTCAACATTTCTACAAATATGAATATCATTATAATCATCTCTTATACTAAGAAAAAAGAAAGAAGAACCAATATTAGGGCAGTGGTTGTGGTGATAGAGGACGATAGTAATACCAGTAAAAGTAAAGGAGGTGTAAATAGTAAAATTACTAAAATGATAGTAGAGATAGCGTTAGCAAACAGTCATTGCATTAATTAAATTATGCAGCATGTGTTGGGGGAGAGGGTGAAGAGGTAAGGAAAGTTTAATAAGAACTATTCGGATTGCGTAGATTATCTTTTAGATATCTAATTTGTATTGCAAAAAAAAAAAAAAAACACACAACAACAAAACAAAAAAAAATATGGGATATATTGGAACAAAATACGATTTTGTGACAATACATGAAAACACGACATGTGAGCCATTTTGAAAGGACGAGCACTCTAAACTGTCGTGAGGTACGGTGCCAGCCCGGCTTCCGGAACCTACAATATGTAGATGACACTTGATACCGGCACTCTAAAGTATCCAGAGACACTGTTCTTTGTGCACAGAAAGCGTTGTTTCATTACAGAGACGTATTCAACAATATATCCCTCTAAGGAGAGGAGGGGGAACAAAACAACAACAAAAACAACCACGAACAAACAAAAACAAAGAGAAAGAGAGAGGGAGAGAAGAAGCGTAATAATAGAGAAAGCGAGAGAGAGAGAGAGAGAGAGAGAGAGAGAGAGAGAGAGAGAGAGAGAGAGAGAGAGAGAGAGAGAGAGAGAGAGAGAGAGAGAGAGAGAGAGAGAGAGAAGGAGAGTGGGGAAGGAGGAAGCTATAGGTAGATAGATAGGCAGAGTGAAAAAAACAAAGATATATAATATAGTTTGATTGAAGTGGGACTAGATAACAAATCTGCAATGGTCGAATAGCCATTTATCTGCTGACGTTTGATATACGCCTACCAATACGAGCGGGGGAAAAAAGATATTGGGATATTTGCTTATGTAAGTAACTTTAAGGGACAAAGGAATTCTTTAATCTTTCAGTTCGACATGAAAATTGTGATGTGACATAATATGAATGCCAAAGTTAAAAATAATAACACAAATAATGAGAGACTCGTGCAGAAGGAAGCATGTGACATCATGAATGAAAATGGTGAATGGTAAATCACACATCATATTCCTCGTGTTGGGACGATGGGAATGGTAAATCACACATCGTATTCCTTGTGCTGGGACCATATGAATGGTAAATCACACATCATATTCCTCGTGTTGGGACGATGGGAATGGTAAATCACACATCGTATTCCTTGTGTTAGGACCATGGGAATGGTAAATCACACATTGTATTCCTTGTGTTGGGACCATGGGAATGGTAAATCACACATCATATTCCTCGTGTTGGGACGATGGGAATGGTAAATCACACATCGTATTCCTTGTGCTGGGACCATATGAATGGTAAATCACACATTGTATTCCTTGTGTTGGGACCATGGGAATGGTAAATCACACATTGTATTCCTCGTGTTGAGACCATGGGAATGGTAAATTACACATTGTATTCCTTGTGTTGGGACCATGGGAATGGTAAATCACACATCGTATTTTTGTGTTGGGACGATGGGAATGGTAAACCACACATAGTATTCCTTGTGTTGGGACCATGGGAATGGTAAATCACACATTGTATTCCTTGTTTTGGGACGATGGGAATGTTAAACACACATAGTATTCCTTGTGTTGGGACGATGGGAATGGTAAACCACACATTGTATTCCTTGTGTTGGGACGATGGGAATGGTAAACCACACATAGTATTCCTTGTGTTGGGACCATGGGAATGGTAAATCACACATTGTATTCCTTGTGTTGGGACGATGGGAATGTTAAACCACACATCGTATTCCTTGTGTTGGGACGATGGGAATGGTAAATCACACATTATATTGCTTTGGTTGAAACCCTGGAAATGGTAAATCACCCATTATATTGCTTTGGTTGAAACCCTGGAAATGAAATCACAAATTGTATTCCTTGTGTTGGGACGATGGGAATGGTAAATCACAAATTGTATTCCTTGTGTTGGGACCATGGGAATGGTAAATTACACATTGTATTGCTTTGATTGAAACTCTGGGAAACCATTGTATTGGAATGGTAAATTAACTTGTATTGCTTTGTTGAAACTCTGGAAATGGTAAATTACACATTGTATTGCTTTGATGAAACTCGGGCAATAGTAAATCACCCACTGTATTGCCTTGGTTGAAACCCTGGAAATAGTAAACCACCCATTGTATTGCTTTGGTTGAAACTCTGGCAATGGTAAATCACCCATTGTATTGCTTTGGTTGAAACTCTGGCAATGGTAAATCACCCATTGTATTGCTTTGGTTGAAACTCTGGCAATGGTAAATCACCCATTGTATTGCTTTGGTTGAAACCTGGCAATGGTAAACCACCCATTGTATTGCTTTGGTTGAAACTCTGGCAATGGTAAATCACCCATTGTATTGCTTTGGTTGAAACTCTGGCAATGGTAAACCACCCATTGTATTGCTTTGGTTGAAACCCTGCAAATGGTAAATCATCCATTGTATTGCTTTGGTTGAAACCCTGCAAATGGTAAATCACCCATCAGATTCCTTAGGAAAGACACTTAACATGATTTTCCCCACTCGACCTAGATGGAATTGTCATGTCCTGGAGGTGATTGTCACCTTGTGCACCGTCGCTGTAGAATCGGACTTGGATGAAGGAACCCCTGAGACCTCATGAAAAACACCGGATGTTGGTATCACCGCATGGATAAGTAATTTCACACAAAGTTAATGCCTGGGCTCTTTTGGTTTTGGTGGGGTTTTTTCATTTGCTTATGACGTCAACGTTGTTCTAATTTTCACTGAAATATATAGAAGACTTCAACGTACACTATATCTGGCGTTTGTATCTTTGTATTTCATAAAGTAAGTAAGACAATAAATAATATGAAAATGTCGTAAACTGATATTTCGTTTAAGTGCTGAGATCGTTGGTCCTTGATCAATAATAGTAATAGAGAACGACAACTAGAAAGGACGATTACGTCTGCACAATTGCTGTGTAATACTTTTCAGTAATAGGATACTATGATGAAAAAGAAAGTCGACTCCCTACAGGTGCCACCATATATAATAATATAACAAAGAGACAGAAAAAGAAATCAATTACTTTCAAGTCTTAATAATAATACATTATAAATGGAACTTAAAAGGAGGGGGGGGCGCCTCCTGAAGTGATTTATTTTGCTTTTGAGTTTAGGTTTTTGCTTTAGTATGTACATGAGGAACTGTCAAAATACAGTCTTCCTATATCATTGAAAAGTTTGTAGCGTCCTTGGTTGCCATAGAAATGGCCGCGATCTTGGATTTTGACCCAATTTTTAAAATATATCTCCTCCCTTAGATATAAATAAAATCCCTCAAAACCTGTGCAGATCTTTTCCATTCAATATCTAAAGAGTGAGGTTGGGTTTTTTTATATTTTGGATAAGTTTTTTTTTATGATTTTTCAAAAAATATTATATATCGTGAATGTAAAAAAAACGGCATTTTTATTACAAAAGAAAAAAAAATCAAAAAGTTTACAACATATAATTTTTTTTAAACCGACGTCATTCTATTAATAGAGACAAGAGGTACATGTTTGCCAAATATAATACAAATCGTTCGGCAAATGGCGGAGGAGATAGAATTTTAGTGTGAACAAAATACAGTTCGAGAAAAATGCAAATAAAAAAATCAAAGAAAATAACACAAGAAAAACGCTTCAGACGGGTTTCCCTTGTTGTAGCAGACCCTTACTCTTTCGACAGTCTTTGACATTGTTACTAATATGAAGAGGATTATAAATCTAGGTTTAGATGTGTACTGTTGTGAAAACACGTCAAAATGACCAGCTATTTGTTTTTCCCCCTCTATTTCTATGCTTGTGCGCGTGTTTACATACACACTGACGCACAACGCCTCTACATCACACAGTGATGGGCCAAAGCGACGAGCGGTGTCGGCAGAAGCCATACGACCTCGGTGTTGCCACATTTGACGATTAGCCGCCAATACACGGGTTTTTACTGCTATCTTCTCAGTCAGTGTTAGGGTAATTTACTGTTTTTACCTACCCTCATCTGCAAAATATTTTGTAAAAAAGAAATTATACGTCATGTGGACATTTTTCTACCATAAATGTGTAGATAAATGATCGATCTACCGGAATATATAAAGAACAGAAAATCAACCTTTAGGTCCCAAACTCGCCTGTCCAGGTGAGCCCCCCCCTTCCCCTCCTGAATAGCGCTTTACCCTATAGAAAACAAGCTCTCAACGCTTTTGCAATGGCAGTAGAACAACATATAATATATAGTGTAATAAAACAGTCATATTAAATGCATTACAACGCAAAACGATGGAATTTTTAGTCCTGGTGTAAAAGCCGATTGTGAATTAGCACACCCAGTCTATGGGGAGAGAGCCAGAGGTTGGGAGCTGAGAATGCAAATGATTGTTCACTGATCTACTCTAGTTAGGAGTGATTTGTCATTATTTTGATCTTAGGTTTCTTGTCGGGGTATAGATATTCAAAAGGTTTTGGGTGTAAATGGGCTGTCATTGGTGAGAGTTATGAAAATAATAGTGCACATCTTATATATAATTAATTTCTTTACACTACAGGTAGCTAGTGCAACTCATGGATGAGAGATGTAGCAGATGCTAATTTTCTTTCTAACGCTGTAAATAATAATGTTAACATTTGTGGTGATAATTAATATAATATTGAGAGAAAAAAGAAGGAGAAAGCACAGGATGACCACCAGTAATGATAATAACAAAAATTAGATTTTTTTCGTGTCCTTTTCTTTTCAACTCGTTCGTTGGACAGAAGATCATCTTCATCCAGAACTAGAACCTGATAATATAAATAGATCTAGATACAGAGATACAACATATTTATTCACAAGGGGGATCGAAAAATCTCAAATATTACTTATATTCTATGGCAACATAAGATGGTCGGACTTGAGCAATCTAGATTTCTTAAGTTCGAAAGGATGAAAATGCAAGCACTTAGAATAAGCAGATCTAGCGTTCTGCTCTCCCGGCTGGGACTAGCAAGAATAAATCGTGAAATGACACGCATAGGATGTCGAAGGTGCCATAGCAACTATTTTCCAACAATTTTATAATGTTTATCTAAATAAATCTAGCCATGTTGATTTACATTTTTAGATAGATAACATTTAAGTGTTAAAGTCAGCGCGTACGTTTTCTGCTGTCACTATACAATGAATAGCAGTTAGCACTAAGTAAAGAAACAGCCACGCAAAAGAGTTACCATCGATCTGGGAAATCGCGCAATGCATCATGGGACAGATTGGCAGTAGGAGCTAAACGCATCATTCAAATGCTGCGGATAGATCCAAAAGACACAATATATTCACTCTGTTGAAGTCAACATTGTTTCACTAGGTCACTAAACATTCTTATAAGGGCTCTCTTTGTGCTATATTCCTCTCTATATGACGACTGAAAAGGCTGTTCCTGTCCATTTATCCTGAGATGATTCAACAGCTGCTGGAGAATGACATTTTATGGTAATTTTGAGAGGATTGGCAGGCTCGGAGCGTTTTTCAATCTAATGATGGCTTTTTTAAGAAAGAGAAGAACGAGTGCGTTTTAAAGCATGGAGGAACGACGCCACTGGTAATAAAAGAGTTGATCACAGCAGCACGCGATGGCAATACTGCATCAGCGCAATCAGGCATGAGTTTGGCGATAAGAGGTCTAGATATCATTAACGCTTTAGTAATAAGTTACCTTACGAATCTTCGTTGATTGGTTCAAAAATATCAAGCATGTGACCTGTGAAAGAGTCATAATTAACAAATATTTCGAACTAATCAAGTTTGAGTCTTGCCATGTCGACCTTTTCTGTGAAGAAATTAGCAAATTGATTTGGGAGGTCGCTTTCGTCGTTGTCGTTGGGGAGATACGTGCATTTAACGCGACCGAGCACCTTGTTGCAAATAATAGTCAAGAGTTACTTGCAGGATTTTGTGTAGTTTAAATTAGAGAGGAAATGTAAGGATTTTTGTCTATAGTATCTACAGAAATATTAAAGCTGAAGTCAATATTTCAAAAAGTAGGAATGCAATTGCCTCTGTCACACTCACACACTTAGTTTCGTTTGCTCATATTAAATCGAAACTTTGTTTAAATCTTTCAAAATGTACCCTGGCTGAACGAATTAACCATTTTGCTACATTATATTATAATGTTCGACACAGAAGAAGAAGCACAAAGATATATATTTCAATAATGTTTTACACATTAAAAGAATGGAATCTTCAAGCAAATAAATCAAAAATTACAAAACTAGAAGATATGAAACAGACTAGAGAAGTGTCCTAAAATTACTGAAAATGAAGACATCAATAGAAGACAGATGCTAGCACAACATACTTTTCTCGTATTGAACAAAATCTGGACCAGAAAAAAATAGAGAAACGCATAATCCAACTCGACGTAAACCTTGTCATTCCAATCCTGAAATACAAAAGCGAAACTTGGGGCCTAACTAAAACAAACCAAGAAAATCTAAACATCATTCACATGAAACAAATGAGAATATCATTGGTGCCCACTGGCCTGACACAATCAGTAACAAAGATTTATACGACTGCCGCCGAATTAGGCATATTATTTTATTAGTCAGTGTCGAAAAACAGCGGTGGAGATATTTGGACAAATTCTCAGGAGAGATGAGGATATACCAGCTCAAACAGCAATGAATGCGTACTTCAGTGAGGGACCGAAATACAGAGGAAGAACACTAGCAGCACTGGTACATTGTCTAAAACTGTACTGGGTGCAAGTGGGTGCTGGTTGTAGAGATTATGAACTCTTTCAAGCGATATCCGTTAAACCTCTAGTTGAGACACACTGGTACAAATGTCATTCATTGTTAAAACTAGATTAGTTTCTCTTCTACCTGCAACTACTCTGAATGTCTTTTCTCATCTCATTGCCCTGCCCCTTGTTCCTTCTATCCACACATTAATACCAGCTTCATCCACTACATACAAATGATAAAGTTGCTATGTTCGGCATCAACCAGTTGGCGCAGAAACTTCTTGTGTTGTTTTTTTTTGTGTGTATACATTGGCTGTTTCGCTCATCAGGCACGTCCTCAAGTTGTCTGGCCCTCTGGCAACGGTGGTGCGGCAAGTACGTATGGCTTGTGGTACATAATTTATCGATAGTTTAATAGTTAGCTGCAATGCCACGTTTATTTGAGAGTCAGAGTATACTCTGGGTAATTTATTTTCAACGATGGAACATCAGCTTATCTTTCATTTCTTCTGTAATCTTTTCATGTCTTTTCCTCCCTCTTTGTTTCAAGGAAGCATGCGACATGCGATGCATTGATGTATACTCAATTGTTTCACTTGGTTACGAGGATAATCCTCACCTCTTTTGAAAGCTTTCATTCAAACAAACGTCTTTTGTCCTCTAAGCATCTTTTACTTGTGTTCGTGCTATGATACGGTAGCTTTGAAAATCAAGAGGTTGTTTATGTCCAACCAGTCGATAATACCTAGAGTCAATCAAGGTGTGGTTTGGTGCGATAGGTGATAAAAAAATGTTCCCATCACAAAGTTTGACGCAAAAAATGTCTTATGATATTACGTGATAAAAAGAACAAAAAAAACGTAGTAGGCCGATAACTAATGAACAGGAATATAACACAGTAGTGGAAGGCCTAATACTAATACATCTACAATGTAGAAAGAAAACAGGACTGAAGTGAACAGAGAGACATTTTCGGATGGCCCACCCTTCGTTTGTTTCTTTGAAATTGACTCTGTCCACCATTGCTGTGATTTCAGGGTGAATTAAGAGGAAACAGCAAGACAAAAGAAAGACATAACAAGACCATAATAACAGAAAACATGAAAACCAAACTTGAACAGAAAACTTTAAAAATATTAACAAAATGACCAACTCAGATGATTTTTGTCAATGATATTTTTATTTCATAAACAACATGGTGTCTGAAACTAAGTATACATGTATTAATGTTAAACAGACTTTTTGCATAAACATCACAATTTTGTTGCCTTTATTGACGAAAATCAGCTTTTGATTTATGCAAAATCTTTAAAAACCAATTAAGACTATTGAGAGTTTTACTTATCATTGTTTGACAGTTCAAATATTATCGAAAGGCGGGCTTTCCATAATTCAACAAGCTAAAAACTTATATTATAAACATCTCTGAATCCTGTCAGAGTTAACCTACAGTATAGCATGACTTTAGTGACACATTTTAAATAAAGAAATACGCAGGGGAAAAACAAAAGGCAGTCCAGAATGGTTATTTCATTTACTTTTTACAGTATGTCTTAAAAAGAAGAGATAGCATGAGTGCCAATGACATCAACAAAGGTTTTTCAGACACAGGTCGTTACATGTATGTAATTGTTTTACATATCACTGATAGGCATTGGCCTTGTGTTTAGGCAAGAACCTGAAGCTTGGAGGGACAGGTCCTAGCAACATTTCACTGCAAGAGAAAATTTAAAGAAAGTTATTAACATTATGAGATAATGAAATCCATGTGCCTTGTAGCACTCACTAGTATTTCTGATTGCTCTATCCTTTAACATTGTCTCTGGATATCGTTAGAAGATTGCTTTGCAAGCCTTTCCACTTTCTAATGAAATTCTTATTTATTTCTCTTTATCTTCTCTTCTTGCAACCCCTTCCACTTTCTAATGAAATTCTTATTCATTTTACTCTATCTACTCTTTTTGCAAGCCCTTCCACTTTCTAATGAAATTCTTATTCATTTTACTCCATCAGTCCATCTACTCTTTTTGCAAGCCCTTCCACTTTCTAATGAAATTCGTATTCATTTCTCTCTACATTCTCTTTTGCAACCCTTCCACTTTCAAATGAACTTCTTATTCATTTCTCTCTATCTTCTCTTTTTGCAACCCCTTCCACTTTCTAATGAAATTCTTATTCATTTCTCTCTATCTTTTCTTCTTGCAACCCCTTCTACTTTTAATGAAATTCTTATACATTTCTCTCTATCTTCTCTTTTGCAACCTCTTCTTCCTTCTAATGAAATTCCTCTATTTTCTCTCTATCTTCTCTTTGCAACTCCTTCCACTTTCTAATGAACTTATTCATTTCCCTCTATCTTCTCTTTTGCAACCTCTTCTTCCTTCTTATGAAATTTTTATATTCATTTGTCTCCATCTTATTCCGCTATGTTCTTCTCTGTGTTGGTATCCTGGTAGTTTGGTTGCGGGGCTTGGAACTGTGAGGTCCTGGTTTTATATCCTGGCAATACTAACTAGTTCACTGATATATTTGTCTCTTTTTGTGTTTGAGGTTTTTTTGTCTTCATCTACAGTTGCTACCAACAGTGATAAGAGGTTCTAGCAAAGCGTTTTGAATTTTGAATGAGCAGCACTTAGATGTGCCTTGGAATTTTAAACATGCACCATACAAAAGACCTTGTACACTGGACCTACAAGTGTACTTATATAATCTGCAAAAAGGTCAAGGTGCCTCATCCTGCTTCCCTATAATCAAAGACGATTTTCACTGAAAAAAAAGATGTTCCGGTAGATCTTTCTCATGCCAACCATCGATCTGAACCAAACAGTTGAGCCAACACTATGGCACTATGCCTCCGAGCAGCTTCTAATTCCCCACCACCCTCTTGCTCTTCCCCAATCCTACTTACTCCCCATCATAAAACATTCAAAGCTCTATGTACCTGATTTTTATCCAATCAGCACAGTTCGCACTTGCCATCAGAGTTTCAAGGTCGTTGCGTCCAACATAATAAGGAGGCCTTTCATTTATCCTCTGGGGGACCTGTTCCAGCACTCCCACAGGGATATATCTATATCAAGACAAAAAAAATTAGTATTGTCATAAAAGCTCAATCCAAATGAAGAAATTGTTTTTAATTGTAATATTAAGTTTCAATAGATTCTCCTCCAAAGTCACTGTATCCCTTATCTGAATCATGTTTATTATAGACTGAAAATCACAACGATAATTTCATATCACCAAAATTAGATGATCTTAATCTTTTCCAAAACATTAAGAAAAGCGTTAACTAAATAAATACATGAACAAACTTTAAAAAGTATTTTGACGACTCCCTTTCCAAAACAAAGAAAGAAATCTTTATGAACTCAGTTTTAACCCTATAACTGTGACGGCTCATTGCTGTACGCTATTCTGCAGGGTTAACTATTTCCTTCCCACGAATGATGATCATATATCTACCCTAAAGAAGAACATAAGGTAAATTACTATTATTATGAACAATCAAACTATTTTTCCTGGTTAAATGTATATCCCTTAACGAGCGCACCACTCTACAACTGCGATGAATAAAAACAAACCTAAAAAAAGTAGCAATACTAGAGTCTCTTAAAAAGCATTCTCTACTACATATCTTGAAAAATTCAGTGTTACCTGTAAAGAAAACTTAGCCACTCTAGCAAAAATCTTCGCGTATTTTCAAGTCCTTGTTGATCAGACCCCCAATGCTCCAAACCATAGTTGGTATAGGATTTCAGGATGTCAAAGCGCTCACTTGACGAAATATCCCAGTGTCTTTGCTCTTTGATCTCAGTAAATATCCAAGGCTTGATGAGCGCTCCTCTGATAAACACAGACATACCAAAATAAATATTTAAAGTGGTCAAATTATAAGGCAAAGCATTTGTAAAAACAATGTGTACATTAAAATTCACATATTTCACAAGAATGTTCTACAATGAAAAATGACTCGGATATATTCCAAGATCTATATATTATATGTGATTGACAAAACGGCAAGATCTCTGTAAAATAAAATCAAAATCACTGATTACATATCATATTACATAGAGTATCATGAGCAGCAACAAACAACTTCAAATTCTAAACCTACAACAACAACAAAATATAAGTTTTCTTGAAAAGGATAAGGAAATAAGCTTTTCCCAGAGACATGACAAAACCATGAACTAGGAAAGTCGTAGATCTACTTGATCGTTCAGTTTGCAAAAATTTTGATTCCAAGCGTCTCAGGTAAAACCCTTTAACTTTTACTTTTATCAACTTAATTTGTATCTGCATTAAAAACCAGAGAATATTTTTACCCTGAGAGGTCTCAATTTAAACTGTGCTCAAAATCATTTCATCTAAAAGAAAAGTTCCTTCAAGACCGTTACGGCCCATAGAGCTGAAGCGTATCCCAGATTCTATAGCGTGAAGCGAACAGGTGATAATAAACACCTTCAGGACATGATGCTAGTCTGACTCAGGTTTTTACTTCCAAGCTAGTGCTTGTACCCATTTTCACCTGGGTAGAATGGGGCAAAATATGTGTTAAGTGTCTTTCCAAAGGAACACGTCAGACACAGCTTTGTTAGGATCTGAACCAAGGACCTCATGACCCTAAATTAGGTAGCCTAACTAAGCGGCCACCAACGCCACTCAATTTCATCCAAGAAAACCCCATAAAACCTTTTTGAGTGCAGAAATAAATGTTTGTAACAAAGATCTGGAGATCTATTTTCAGTGTTTTATTACAATTTCCTTCCAATCGTGCTCGATTTTCCAGACATAGTATAGATATTCTAAGATGTTCGTATCTGAGGTAAAAGAGTCTAAACGTGACATGAGATCTAGACTCACTCCATTGTTTATACTTATAACTTATTTCCTTTGCAATTGACATCAAATCAAGGAAAAATGCCAAACTGAAAATAAGGTTCATTGAAGTAATTCAGAAAATATATCATGTTAATAAATAATTATAATATATTCAATTATTCCAAATACAGGGATCGTCAGAATCAAGATCAATTGCTACAATCAAGCAACAAATGTTGGATGATGTAACGTAGAAAGTGTTTTCCTGTTCATTTTTCCAATAAGACGAAATGTTTACTTCACCTTGCAATCATTACTCCCGACACATTACTGGACTGCATATGCAAATTGGCATCCTCATAAGATAAGATGTCTCCATTTCCTGTAAAAGAAAAATAGGACTTTGAAATCATGAGATAACACAAAAAAATTGTATATGCCTTTATATATATATAAGACAAAACTAATTCCAAATGTCATCATGCAGTCTTTTGGTTTGCATGACAAGATTTTTGTTTTGTTATTTTTTGAAGGTTTGTTCTTACCAAAGACAGGCATCGGATCTCCCGCTTTTGCACACTTTGAGATGTATTCCCAATCAGCCATTCTTGTGTAACGCTGCTCTCTGGATCGACCATGTAGCTGTCATAAAGTAAAGCAAATTTTCATAAGAGTGATAATTGTAAGAGTGACCATTGCTCTTCTAGAATGTTTAGATCTTAATGATGCCATAACCAAATTTCTTTGCTATGAATGTTACATTAGTAATTTGAATTTCAATATTTATACTTTTATGCAGGTTTAAACAAACCAAAACAAACAAAAAAAGAAATAGGATGTTACTACAGTATGTGACTGTGCTTTTGTCATGTTTCTCTATTATTTTCAATTTCTTTACATTAATTTCTTCAAAAATCCCATAACCTTGTTGAATTACATTAGCAGACATAAAAAATGTAGACAATTTGATAAAGATAAATACATACACAAACACACAGAGGCAGGCAGACAGGTACTCTGGCAGTTAGGTAGACAAAAAAGTTCAAGATACTAAAAAAATATAAATGTAGGCAGTTAACAAAAGCAAATAAATATGATGGTAAATTTATGATACCACTTCGTAACAGAAAACTTACAAGAATAAAGAGGTTATCAGGACTTAGCACAAACACAGAGACTCTTGACAAAATGCAGCAGAAATCTTATTTGGAGTAGAAAACATATCTAAAGGATAAACATTACATTTATAACTTTTGATGATTATACAAGAATTTACTTACTGTAACTAGAGAGACACCAGCATCTCTTAGCCGTGGAATAAGGGTATGACCAACACTTTTATGATCATAAACCCCAGTGCGAATTTTGACAGTGAGAGGCATGCCATCCATGACACCAATCATGCTTCGTGAAATTTGCTCCAATTTTGTGAGTTTCCCCATCAGAGCACTACCAGCACCCTGTAAGAACATTGCGATGGATTTGAGTTACTTTAAAAATCTCTGATTACCATTTCATTGCAGTGTCCAATGCCAAGCTCAGATGAACAAAGTTTTTCACTCGACAAAGTTCCTGTAGTTTCATCAGATGTAAGAAATAATAATCACCTCCTGGCCAGGACACTAGTGATGCAGGTTTTTACTTCCAAGCTAGTGCTTGTGCGCATTTGCACCTGGGTAGAGAGGGAAAATGCGTGTTACGTGTCTTTCCCAAGGAACACAATGTCAGACCTAGCTTTGCTAAATTCTAACCTGGGGCCTCATGATCACCAATCCGGCAGCCTAACCGCTCGGCCACCAACGCCAATCCCTTCAGTGAGAATCTAAAGCATACAGTAAGTAAATGTAGAAGGTTCATCGCATGCAGCTGAGTAGCTTTCTTGACTGCACCTCTAAACCTACCAGAACAAATTATGTTTCTGCCCTGTTCTAGTCAACAGAATATCTTATCTGATGACTTTCATTGGCAGAGTGAAATTTGGATTACAGGGGGGGGGGAATTCATTAAGAAAAAATCAATCTGTCGGACTAACATAAGTTTCAGACTAAACATTTTCAAGTTTTAGATACTAAATAAAATATAATCAAATACTCCATTAATATTGATTCACATTTCTTCAGATTATTAATAATTGCAACCTTTTTTCTGCAACAGCATCATTTCCTCCATTTTTCTATTTTACCCTAGTCATCAATTTCTGACCAAAGGATGAAAAATCAGACTAATTTCTGGCATTTTTTTATAGCATATCTCTTACATCCGCGCAGTGGACAGGTAAGCCCCTGTACGGGGAGTAGATGATCCCGCCCTCCACGAGTCTCCTGTTGCCTTGCAGGCGGGTCTTGGCCGACCAAAGGTTAAGGGAGTTAACCCTGACAGAAAACAACCTTCTGCCTTACATGCCGGTCTTGACTGACCAAAGACTAAGGGAGTTGACCCTGACAGAAAATAACAAGGCCTGGTAGGGGGCCTCAAAGTGGCAGCCCCACCATATACCTAGGGCACAGTGGGCTAATACCATGCTTATCCAAAACAAACTGATTCAGAGAAACAAAAGTAAAATAACTGGCTTGATCTTTCGGAGACGAACTTGGAAACAAATATGGACTGTGATATTTAGAACATGGAATGTTAGGGCAATAAATGGAAAAGAGAATTAGTTGAAGAAATGGAAAAATTCAAAGTAGATATTTTGGCTATTACAGAAACAAAGAAAAAAGGACAAGGAATAGAAAATGTAGGACAGAACTATATTTTAATCTTCTCAGGCGTGAATGTCAAAGATAGAGCTAGAGCAAGAGTAGGCCTCATAGTGCATAAAAGACATGAAAAGGTACTAGAAAGTTGGAAATTTATAAGCCCACGGCTATTAGAGATAAATATTAAACCAAAAGGATGAGAAATTAAATTATTAATAGCTTATGGACCAAACGAAGAGGCAACTAAGAAGAAAAAGATATCTTCAAAAACGATTTACAAATAGCTACAGAGAATCTCAAACCCAAACAGGAACTAATGGTTTTAGAAGATTTAAACGTAGGCAACAATGTAGAAACGTCACAAGGAGTAATAGGTAAAGAAGAAGAGACAACAACTTCTCCAAATGGAGAGAGACTAATAGATTTTTGCTTAAAGAATAACATGAAAATAACCAAGACATTTTTCCTCATAAAGATATCCACAACTATACAAGAGTAAATGAAGACAGATGTGAAAAGTCAATCATAGACTACATAATAGGTAGCATCTCCCTTTTTTACAGGACAATGGATACAAGAGTAAACAGAGGAGCTGAAATATTTAGTGATCGTCACCTAGTGATTGCCAAAATCAGATTACTGACTGAAGAAAACAAACAAGAAAGGAAAGAGAAAAAAGCTACTAAACTCAAAATAGAAGAACTAAATAAACTAATAGTAAAACAGATATACCAATCCAGGACAAAAAGATTGATCAGTGAAAGGCAGATGGATCTGCATGAGAAAGCATGATAGAATAAAAGTGGCAAATGTATAAAGAAACACCCCTCAGTTGTATTGAAGAGTTCTGTGGTAAGAAACACATTAAAGGAGATAGGAAAAGAACAGCATGGTGGAATGACAATGTCAAGATTAAGATCAAAGAAAAGAAGGATGCCTGGAAGAAATACTTGCAAACAAAGAGGCCAGAGAATAGGATAGATTACGTGAGTAAAAGAACTATCACCAAAGAGGAAGTGAGAAAAGCAAAACAGGAACAGTGGGAAGAGTTTGGACAAAGACTTCAAGAAAGCTATCAAGGAAATCAAAAGCTGTTGTGGGGGAGCAATGAAGAGCATGAGAAAGACCAAAGCATGCCCAATACGACAAATTAAGAACGCCAAAGGAGAAATCATGCAAAAAGACAGCAAAATCATGGAAACATGGAGAAAGTATTTTTAACAATTACATAATCCCTCTAGACCATATCAAACAAGGAGTACAGAGTAAGAGTAACAAGTAATCCAGATGAGACGGCTGAAGGTGAAGATATCTCAAGTCCAAACAGCTATAAGAAAAGTGAAATTAATAAAAGGCCCCAGGAGCAGATCAAATTTATCCAGAAAGGATTAAAAACCAAGGGAGAGAGGCAGACAAACTACTACATGCAATATGTCAACAAGCATGGAAGTCCAAACTGGTGCCAGATGACTGGAAAAAGGGAACGGTGGTACCAACACACAAGAAAGGATCAACTATGGAATGCTCAAACTAGAGATGGATATCACTACTTAGCGTACCAGGAAAAGTGTAAGTCAGGATTCTGGAAATGAAACTAAGGAAAAGAGTAGAGGATTAGAATCAGATTGAAGTACACCAGAGTGGATTTAGACCAAGTAAAAGTGTACAAGACCATATATATACAATTACACAAATACTAGAAAAATTCCTTGAGAGAAACATTGACTTGCACTGTGTTTTATTGATTAGAAAAGGCATTTGACACTGTGAGGAGGGACGAACTATGGTATTCCTCAAAATAATACAATGTAGAGCAAAATTTAATAGAAGCCATTAAAAGTTTTTAAACCAACATGTGCGGTTAGAGTAGCTGGAAATGTATCTGAAGTATTTGATGTAGATATAGGAGTAAGACAGGGTTGTATCCTTAGTCCTCTTTTGTTTATCACATTTATGGATTCAGTCGCCATGAAGGGCACCCTCAAATATAAAGGAAATGAATGTAAGTATGTGAAAGCTTAAACCAGTAAATGTAGCAATGCTTTCATTCGCTGATAATTTAGTTCTGTTTGAAAAATCAGAAAGGGACATTCAGTCGAACATCAACATGATGAATAATGAATTAAATAACAGAGGACTGAGAGTAAATGCAAGAAAACCAAAACAATGCTAGTAAGTAGGGAAGCTAAAACACAAAATCTTAAATTGGGCAGGAGAATTTAGAACAAGTTCAAAGCTACAATTACCTAGGAGTAATGATTAACTCAGAGGGAAAACTAAGAGAAGAAATCAGCCAGAGAATCCAAAAGGCAAGTGAAATATATAACCATCTGGGAAAGGTATTTGTAAGTAAACAAGAATTGTCAACAAAATCCAAAATGGCAGTGTACAACACAGTTTATGGTCTAAGAAGAGTAGTAGGGAAAACCAAATGAGACAAAATCAGAAACACAACAATACCAGATCAAACCAAAGCACATGACATAAACACTAAGATAGAAATAAATCATTTGAGATGGTTTGGGCATGTTAACAGAATGAATGAGAATTGAATAGCTAAATCAGTATACAATGCTAAAACTCAAGGTAAAAGACCAAAAGGCAGACCTCGGAGAAAGTGGGAAGAAGATATGAAAGAGGCATTAAAGCAGAGAAATTTAACTTTCACAGAAGGAAATAGAAAATATCAGGACGGGCAGCCTGGAGAAAGATCACTTCAGGCATCTAAACCCATACACTGGGACCTGATGAAGAAAGAAAGAAGAGATGTCTTACATTTTCACACAGAAAATCCTTCCCTGAAAGCAAATTCGACTTTAACCATGTATATGTCTATTTCCGTCAAACACCTCAGTTTTCAGACAAAAATAGCATCAAATCAATTTTTATTTTTTAAATAAATAAATAAAAATTAAATATCCCTACAAAGTAAAATATAAAAAGCAGCCAATACAATCTACTATAATACCTTTTTGAACACAAGATCAATAGGGCAGCCACAATTGATGTCAATAAAATCCAACTTCATTGTTTCTGTTAGCACTTGAGCACACTTTGCCATCATATCTGGAAAAGCTCCACACACCTGTTTAAATTCAAGCATTGAAGTTATGTCAAAGAAATATAACAAACAACTCATTTTGAAAAATGAATGATTTGTAATAAAATAAGGAAATAACTACAAATAATGAAATAAGAGTAATGGACGGCAATGAACTCTAGGGAAATATACAATAATAATATAATAATAATGATAATACTAATACTAATAATGATAATAATAATAATAATAATAATAATAATGCTTTATTACCATTTGTAAACAGAGAATACAATAGGAATATGGATTGGTGCTGTACAAAATCATGCTGCACAATAAGAAATACAAGAAATAACAGTATGCAATAAGCACATAAATTTTGACCAGTGCAGACCTTACCTGACCCACATGGAAAATTACTTCATTGAATGCATTATAACATAACTTACGGAATAGTCTGTCCTTAGATTTCTCCACAAACATTTATTCTCCTGAGCTAAGTATCATTTCATATGGGATTCTGAGGGTGTGACACCTGCACTTTACATTTATAATTCTCACCAATCCACAGCTTTATTTCCATCTAAAAAGCCAATGTAGATTTTCTTAATTTTTCTTGAAATCATCTTGTCAGCACGGGAGTTTTGGACCAAAAGGCTGATTTTCTGTTATTTGCATCATCGGGTAGAACGATCATTTATCTACAAGTTCATGGCAAAAACATGTCCATATGACGTATAATATTTTTTTTACAAAATATTTTGTACCCTAACACTAACTGAGAAAATGGCAGTAAAAACCCGTATATTGGCGGTTAATCGCCAAATGTAGCAACACACGACTTGACCTCATTGTGCCGACACCGATCGACGTGTCTCCCATCCCTGTGTGATATAAGAGGCGTTGTGCGTCAGTGTGTATGTAAACACACGCACAAGTATAGGATATAGAGGAAGAAAAAAAAACTGGTCATTTTGACGTCTGTTTTGACAACAGTGCACATCTAAACCTAGATTTATAATCCTATTTAAATAAGTAACAATGCCAGAGACTGTCGAAAGAGTAAGGGGGCTGCTACAACAAGGGAAACCTGTCTGAAACGTTTGTTTTCTGTTATTTTCTTTTGATTTTTTTACTTGCATCTTTCTCGAAATTTATGTAGTTTTTCCACACTAAAATTCTATCTTCTCTGCCATTTACCAAACGATTAGTATTATATTTGGCACACAGGTTCCTCTTGTCAATGTTAATAGAATGACGTCAGGCTTTGTTTATATATCGTTAACTTTTTGAGAAATTTTTTTTTAAAAAAAAATCGTTTTTGTACATTCACAATATGTATAGATCTAGTATTTTCAAAAATTCTTTTTTTTTTTTAAACTGTCCAAAATATCGGAAAAAACCTGACGTCACTCTTTAGATATTGAATGCAAAGGCGATCTGCACGGTTTTGAGTGATTTTATTCATAACTAAGGGAAGAGATAGATTTTGAAAATTGAGTCAAAATTCAAGATGGCGGCCGTTTCTATCGCAACCAAGGACGCTACAAACTTTTCAATGATATAGGATGACTGTTTTTGACAGTTACTCATGTACATACTAAAAGCGAAAACCTAAACTCAAAAGCAAAAACAATCACTTGAATTGATTTGGAAAAGACAGTTTGCCCGTGATCGAGGAAACTTTTTAATGTTACTAGGTCTAATTCATCGATTTCCAGTCATTACAATAAAAAGCCTGTGTAACTCTATAAGATAATAGTACTTTAACTTGATATCGCCTGTACCCAGCACAATGGTTTCTGAGTTTACTGCAGACCCAGTTTTATGATAAAATAAATCATAATCTATCATTGTCTGCATACGTGCTTGTCATAAATAATAACAGCTTTCTCTACATTATAAAGATTATTAATCTTAATGTAAATGATAAAAACAAAGGAAAAAGTGTTGTACTAACCTGAACACCAAACAGATCTTCACATGGATGCCGCTTAACCAAAGACCACTCTGATGCCTTCCCTTTAAGAAGCTGAGAGGCCAGAGCCATTTCACCGCAAGTAATGTCAACACCAAAGTCTTTGCAAACCCTTCTGAATGGGAGGTTTCCCACCTGAAATCAGACACAACAGAGTATTGTAGGAGGAGACAACAAAGTTTTACTGAATACTTGTTATTTCCAGATCATATTTTCAGCCAATCTTGATGTTTCAAATATGGAGAAAATGATGGAATAATTGTTCTATATTTACAAAGAACATCCACCTTATTGCTGATATCATAGACATGACCTAACATCTAAGCAAACATTAAAAACACTAGTCTATCCATTGCTGCTAGCCCTCAGTCAATTGAACGAAAACAAAGACAAATTCAAATTATCACTTCCAAGTTTTTAATTTTCTCCAGGGTTGAGAGAAATGACAGAGCATTGTCTCGACTTGTTTAGGTGTAATAGACGAAAGCATTGATGAAGATAGAATATGGTCCCAGTACTTTTTACTATGCCCATATTCACCTTTAATATATTCTGTATTTGTTCTGACAGTTTGTAGAATTTATTAAAGTCGTTCAAAAGCTTACAATCAACCTTATGAAAACAAAAACTAACCCAAAATATTGAGCCAAAACTCAGATTCATAATTATGCCAGTGGGCACATATTTAATTCATCACTACCAGAATGAGCTTTGCTGACAGCAGTTTGATAGGAACAATGGGTTTCATTAGAGAAATGAACGCACAAATTAAAAGGAAACAAGTTGTAATCTTTTACAAGAAACTTACTGTTGTCAATGGAGCCAGATACAACTTGTCTCTGAAATCAATCTGATGCAAGCAACAACAAAAATACAGAATAAATTTGAAACTGTAAAAATTAAAAAAGTATAAATCTAATAATATATTAAAGCCTATGTATACATTCCCTAATTGCTTTGAGTATACCAAGTATGATAGAACATTCACAGTAATCACTTTCATTCAGAATCGTGTGATTCAAATAAGATGCGACCACAATGCACTTATATTCATACAAATTTCAGTTACTGAACATCCCAATACATGGAAGTTAATTTGACAAAATTTTCAGAAAGCGAAAACGACATCAAATAACTATAATAACTCTCATTATATCACAAACAAATATCTATGTATGAAGATAAAAAAAAATTCTAGTGTTCACCCTTAATATATTCTGTAAAGTAAAGACAAGTTCCTTCAAGGCCATTATCCTTATGGCCCATAGAACCGAATCGTATCCCGGTTTCAATAGCGTTAAGCGGAACAGGTGATAATAATCACCTCCTGGCCGGGACGCTAATCTGATGCAGATTTCTTCCTCCCAAGCTAGTGCTTGTACCCATTTGCACCTGGGTAGAGTGGGAGAAATGCGTGTTACGTACATTTCCGAAGGACCATAACGCTGGATCTAGCTTTGATAGGATTCAAACCTGGGACCTCATGGTTCTCAGTCCAGCTCCCTAACCGCTCAGCCACCGACGCCACAATATACTCCGTACTTGTTCTAATTGTTTTTAGAATTCATGCAGATCTGGTTAAAAAGCTTATCGTGAGAACATATATATATCAACCTTACTTCAATTATAGCATGGCTAATACTTCATTTTTAAGTTTAGACATTTTTATAAATGAAACTACCTTAATAAATCAAACTATTCTGGCAATCACTTTTTGATCTCATTATAAAAGAAAAAAACGTTATTAGTTGATCTATAACTATAATACAGACCTTTTTTCTTTCTTCAGGTCTGACACGAATCACCTCTTCATCAGTTATATCACCCAGAATCTGCACACTGTCCATAGAATCAACTGCTGTAACAGTCTCCTTGAAGACTTCACTAGAGCAATCTTTGCTGCCTTCTCCTTGATTTGCTTTGTTGTGTATTTCAGGTTTGGCATCAACTTTAATAGGACTTACACTGTCTTGGATTTCCCTATCTACTGACGCAGTTCCTTTTTCAAAGTTTTCTTTTAAAACATCAGGGGACTGCACTGGTTTATCTGCAGTATCACATTTACTTTCAGAGTTGCTATAAGAAACTGTTTCTACATTGTTACAGTTTGAGGGATTTGTCGTACTTTGGGCCATTTTTACAGCCTTCATTGCCTTCTTGAAATCAAATCTCCTCTTCCATAACTTATGCTTCACATCGTCAGACAGAACGTTATAACACAAAAGGGAACTTTTCATTTGTTCATAAAGTTCTTCATTCACAACATTATCTAAATGCTCTGAAAGATGGCTTGAAGCATAACGACAAGTAATACCAGACCTGCAGTAACCGAAATGTTTGAAGATAGGACATATCTGAGTCAAATCTGGAAGCTTTTTCTCTATAAAATCTTTCTTGTCATGTGTGAACTTACAGTTTTCCCCAAAGCTACAGTCTTTTCCAGATTTAATAGCTGGGCATAATTTATCCCTCTCATGAATTCGTTCATTTTGAGGCCTATGCTTGTTCCTTCCTTTCAACTTAGCCTTTTTGTTGCTTGGTTCTTCCACTTCATCCCCGTCACTATCATCATCTTGTGCAAGAGGTCGTTTTCCAGAACCTGTCTCTTCTTTCTTAGAATCATCTCTACTCAGTGCATCTCCAAATTTCTTCTTCACTTGCTCACTCAAATATTCAGAACGAAGGGTTGGTTTGTAATCATGAAGCAAGTACCTGGACAAAGGTGGATAGTAAAATATCATTAGAATTATAAAAGCAATGACATTTGTAGATTGTTCCCAAAGGTGACGAAAATACAAAACTTTACATTCTCTATTAATTTATCGTAAAGAATAATATCGTCGGTGAAACTGTCTAAATATATATGTAAATCCGCCTGACGTAACTGATCAGGAAAATCAAAAAATGTCATATAGACAATCAAACCCTATGCTATGCTTTTAGGAAGAAAATGGAAATCTTTGTTTAGATCATGTGCGTAAAATAAGCTTTTCTATTGGTTCGAAGTCTCAATATTTTTAAGGACACGAAAGAAGTGTGTATGCGTTTGATAGTTTTAAGGACAAATCTTATATCCCATAAATCATCGACTTACGCGGTTTAGACAATTTCACTTAACAACATACATGTATAGATCTATACTTTAAATATTGTTTTATTCATAAAAATTTAAAACATAAATGATTACCATTCTATGGAGAGGTGAGAATGATTTGACAGGTTATACAAGAGTGGGAAAAATTATTTCTCTTACATTCAGTGACCCTTTCTTTTGCTCTCCCTGCACAAAAATTATGTCTGCAATTAGTGCAATATGATGAAAAATATCACTCCTTTCTCAATTTAATAATATATATATATATACACATATGTATTTAATGCATTATTATATATATAATGTAAAGTGAGCAAATGGGTAAAGAGAGTTTTGAATACTTCTGGGACTGCTTTTGATCAATGGATTCTCAAAAGCTACATTCTACCAAGTATTGTAATTCCTTCAAAATTGTTCAGCATAAATCAACATTTCAAAACTTGCCGATACCCATTCCTGATTATATCATGTAGCTTTTTAGTAAATAGATGATGATTTTAAAGTATTTTTCTCTTTATCAGAAATTAATCTTTAATTTTAAAACAAAGTAAATATCATGTGAAAGTATTAATTATAACTCCACTTGAGTTATTTTCTTCATATTTCAAACAGAGGTACATGACGGAAGCATGGTGGATAGAAGGTTAGGGAGTTGAGATTTAGCCTTTAGGGATTATCATAAATCTCTACATGTTTTCAGTACTCTTCTTTCTTCTTTTCTTTACTTACTTTTAGGATTTAATAAAGATTAATTCACAGTAAATGAAAGCCCTTACTTCCACATCTCAGTTTTGCATTACATCTAACTTTGGCTTAGATTATCTAAGACATGGGTGTAAAACTGGCAGTCAAAAGGCTGCATGCGGCCCTCGAAGACTTTTGAATGTAGCCCACCAAAGAATCAGGGTGTTTGATATATAAAATTTGTCATCTTTGATGAAAACCCAAACTGAAATATAGTTTGAACCAGGCGAAGTCTATGAAGATTGGTGACAACGATAAAGCGACGAAACGATCAGGACAATGAAATCAAAACTACTTAATAGTTACCACTAAACTCTAAACCTTTTGTATTATATAACATACATTCTTTTCTAGTAATTTTAGTTATAATTCAGTAATTTAGATATTTAGCCTACAACTAAAGGTCATTCTCAGCTTTTATATTAAACAGCAGAAATCTTTTCTGATAGCAATGTAAAAGAAGTGTGTGGCCCCATCCCAACAATAAAAGTGATTCACAGGGACTGCAGTTTCACATGCCTAAAACAACAAAACTAAAAGCGCAGTTTTGTGTATATTTATTATTATTATTATTATTATTATTATTATTACTATGTGGGTTTAAAGAGCTTTATTGTGTAGGCATCTACTTTAGTTCATTCACCTAGGTATGATCACAGTTAACTTAGATTTTTTTACCAATTATAAAATACAGTCATGAATTTTTGCATTAAGCCTTTTATCATGCATGACCCAACAAACCTTGAATTTGAAGTTTGTTCATAGTACTGTTCTCTCAAAGCGACAAAGGCGGAAAACACTCAGAAGTAGGAAAACGCCCTTGATCTTTTCTGTTTTCAATTG
>JAXRKP010000225.1:315000-355000 GCA_037039925.1 Doris montereyensis | reverse complement strand
GTCATTTCAGCTCACTTTCAGTTTGGATTTTGCATGAAAATAGAATGTTCATATCTATAATAAATTAGATGATTTATTGTAACAAACAGATCATAGCAAAAAGCAAACCCTTGTGGAAAAAAAGTTTTGCACATTCATTTCAAAATATGTGTCATTATGACTGATAGTTGTAAACACTAAATTTAATAACTTGTATAACTTACTCTGATATTTTTGTTTTCTACTCAAAAATTTATAATTTCACACCTCTACGTTGCATATCTTGTAAAAAGGCATAAAATATTTATCCTAACATTTCCAGAAGGATAATACCTTGCAGGCCATTATGGAAGATCTGCTGGCGAGGTGAGCATTAATTCAAGTCACAGATTCTCAACGCAGTGACAAAATCATAGTTTTTTCAAGTGATTCACAAGAAACTGAAAAATTAAAACCAACATTTCTTGAAAATGCCCCACCCCCTACTCTCACTTTCCTCAGCTCTTCTTCTTTAACATTTTAATAAAAATGTCTTTATTCACTTGTCATGGGAGATGTTGAGATAAGACATATCATTTTCTTTAATGGATACAAAAATGTTAGATTGTCTCAATGGCAGTCTTAATTTAAACAGGAATGGAGAAAAACACAACAAAGGATTAAATAAAACATTTCTGTTGAAATGTCTCTGTCACACTCACCTTCATCATTGGGCATAAAAAAAAAGAAATGGGTAAACTTGGAGGGGCAAGAAAAAGGAGTCCAAAGACTGGCAGCATAAAGAAACGGAATTCAAAGACAAGGTGCATTCATTCTTCAAGGTCAAAAGATTGAAAAGACAAGGCTGCATCTAAAAACATGTCCTGGACTTGATTGGGGCTTTTGTTGTTGAAAAAAGACAATGTCAACAATGTCACTGCTTGCTTTTAACATATGAAAACAGAAACAAACAATTATGAAAATCAATGCTGATGCATACTTTTCAGAAAGGTTTCATGACTGACAAGTTAATACATAAAGTAGAGATAATTGTAAACAAAGAGATGGATAAAAGTCCCACATGCAGAATGTGACATAGAATCATCAATCACACTACCCCTTTTCGTCTTGAACATTTCCATTTATCAACTTTCACCACATAATCTTTCCCTACATGATCTAGCGCCCCTGATTAACTACGCCTGGACACAGTCCATTTTTAAGAAACACTGTAAATAAACAAAAAAATTAGTTTGTAAAATGATTGAATTTTGTAAAGGACACTTTTAGACATGACCCGAAAGTAGTCTAATGTCACTAAATAAAAACCTGGATAAAGGGATTGGATTAGAAAGTAGATTTATCAAGCTGATTCTTGCGGCTCCAAGGCCAACTGTAATGAATGGTGTGAGTCAATTTTTCCAGCTTGAAGTAGGAAATTAGTCAAGAGAAGGTCAACTCAATGGGGCGTTTAGCGCTAAAATTATCTGCCCTTGTTTCAGAAACAGATTGGTGGTAGCTCTTTTGTGTGAAGCCTGAAGCCCTTCTTTAATTATAGTAAAATACGAAGGCAGTGGATACCCCACGTCATTATTCAGAAATAATAATGTTATTACAAAAGCAGTATAACTACTGCTACGAGTCTACTCTTGTTAATAATGATTCTAATACCGTAAATAATAATGCTAACATTTGTGGTGATGATGATTATTAATAAGAGAAGAAGGAGAAGGAACAGAATGACAACTGGTAATGATAATAACAAAAAACTAGATCTAGATCTAGAATTAGAAATGATAGAGTAGTAGTACATAACATTCTAGGTGTTCATATTTTATGACTTATTGGCTGGCACTAAACAAGATTAATATATTATCAATTTTCTATGTTTGCACTGTGTTACATTGATGCATAGTTTCACATTCTATGTGAAAGTATTATAGGCTTTCGCATTGACGAAATGCGGCGACGCAAAAGTGTTACCACGGCCAATTACAGAGGTCTAATCGGGAATACCTGAAACAAGCTAAACGCCCCTGTAGTTTACATGTTGATCCATATTTATAAATTGTAATTTAGTATGTCTGTGAAGTCTGTTTTCAATTCTCAAATTCTCTAGCACATTATTAAATGTCTCAACCTTACTAGAAGTCCAAATTGATTCTCCTTATTTTCGTGTCCCATGTTTTTCAACTCGTTCGTTGGACAGAAGAACATCTACATCCAGAACTAGAACCTAATGTAAATAGATCTAGACACAGGGAGATATAACATATTTTTTTTAAATCTCAATTATTAATTAGATTCTACGGTAACACAAGATAGTCGGACTTGAGCATCTAGATTTCTAAAGTTCGAAAGGGTGAAAATACAAGTATGAATACGTAGATCTAACACTCTGCTCTCCCGGCTGGCACTGGCAAGAATAAGTCGTGAAATGACACGCATAGGATGTCGAAGATGCCATAGCAACTATTTTCCCACACTTTTATGATGTATATCTAAATAAATCTAATCATATATGTTGATTCACATGTCTAGATAGATAGCATTTAAGTGTTAAAGTCAGCGCGTACGTCTTCTGTTGTCACTATACAATGAATAACACTAGTAAAAAAACAGCCACGCAAAAGAGCTACCACCGATCTATGAGATCGCTCAATGCATCATGGGACACATTGGCCTCATTGTCAGCATCTTGTTTACTTCCTTCTTTTTCATTTCATCCCATACATATCACAATTACTACACACGCACAAAGTGCTGATCTTCATGATCCCATGTGAGAGCTGCCTCACTGATTGACATTAAAGCTTTACATATACTTTAACTAATTTGAAGTACAATAGTTTTATAAATACAATTTACATAAGGGCTACAAGAAAATGTAGATTTTTTTGTTTGTTAAAAAAAGTTGACATATATTATACAAATTTGTATTTTCAATTGGTAAATGATGAAAAGCAAAATAAATGTACAAAAATATTCAAGAATCATCAAGATGGCGAGCCCCTCTTTGACTGTGGTATCCATTTCAGACAAGATGAATCTATAGTTTTGTTGGCAAGCTCCGGTGGTCGATTGCTCTTCTTCTCCAAAAATTCGTCGATTAAGTCCTGAGCAAAACAAGACCAAAATTTTAAACATTTGATTGCACTAAACATTACTATGTTAAACATCTCTTAACCCTTTACTTGCCATGCCAATTTTGGCACCTCATAATGCTAAGCAGTTTTGGAATTATTTTTTTAATTGGTACTTTAAAGTAAATTTTTTTAGCATTGTACCATGTCTCAAAGCGATGCAAACTTTCTGGGTGGGTAGCTAGATGGATGGATGAGCAAGTAGCTAACAAATAAATACATCAACTTACAATTAAATATCTGTCACTTTAACTTTATGACTTTATCTTTTGGAAAACACAGTAATGAAGGATCATATTGCACAATTCACTTTTCAGCAAAAAAGATAGTAAGTTCAGGAAAAACATATTATCTTTCATTTTTTAAACTTTTTGCTTCAGAAAGAAAAGAATCCTGGTAAATTTACATAAAATAAAAGGTAACTTAAGGTGTCAAATGTACCCTCTGATTTTGAGAAAGTGTATTTTGTTCAGATATGTATGACAACATAAATATTAAAAGACCAACCATGAAAAAAATCACCCTCTTGATAATTACAACCCAAACCAACAGAAAAAAAAAGTCCAACAAATTATACAGTCCTAAAAATGATCTAGAAAAGTAACTATAGTTTTATACTGTAAAGACTGAACGTTTAGATCAAGAACATCCGTGTCATTTCTCCTCCCATTCAAACATACCTCATGAATGGATTGGAGTGATTTTTTTCTTTCTGAAATGTGATAGCACTTTTCAATACTCTCGGTAAAAATTGTCACAGCTACTTTTTCATGTCACTAAATCAAGTTTCGAATTCTATTCTTTTTGCTGCTTAACATAAAGGTTTTTTAAAGCATTTTTCTCAAATTCAATTATTACCTGCTTTTTTAATACAAGATGCTTTCCTTTCCAGTATTTCAGCATTCCAAGTGCTTGAAGGGTACTAACAATGTCATTGGCATTAATAGCAGTTTCTTGACTCACATCTGCAAAACAAACAAATACATCAAAGTTAAGATTCGCATTATGGCATCCAGAGGCCAAGTGGTTAAGCTGCCAGATTTGGAATCATGAGGTCTCTGATTTAAATCCCAGCAAAGTGAGGCGCGACGTTCTGTTCCTTGGGAAAGACAATTAGCAAGCATTTTCTCCACTCTACTTAGGTGCAAATGGGTACAAGCACTGGCTTGGGAGTAGAAACCTCGTTAGACTAACATCCTGGCCAAGAGCTGATTATTATCACCTGTTTAACTTCACGCTATCGAAACTGGAATAAACTCCCGCTCTATGGGCCATTATGGCTTTGAAGGAGCTTTACTTTACTAAGATACTATATACTTATATCTTTAATAGAAACCATAATATTGTAATACAACTGCGAACAGGGGAATATAATCGAATATAATCAAATATAATATGATATGATATAACATAATATCATATGATATGATATGAGATATAATATATAATACAATAAAATATAACATGATATGATATAATATAACATAATGAAGTATATAAGATCTTTTATTTTATATCCATGCACTTTCACTTAATCAAAACTTTTTATCTTTCCATCTTCATCTGCTTCTCTGATGATGGATTCCAAATATATGTTGAAAAGATATGGTGAAAATATACATCCATGTCGCACCCTCTTTCAAGTAAAGCCATTCTGTTGTGCCCTAATTCGTTCCGACTGCTGACTGTTGTCCTTATATAATTCTTTGATGAGGCTTATTTCTCTAATTAGAAATCCCAATTCTTTTAATCTCCCATAAGTTATGATGTGAAACACAATTAAATGCATTTGAATGGTCTTGATTGTATTTCTACGCATTTCTGAATGATCGTTTTGAAATTTAACATCTGATCTCTTGTGCCATTTTCAATTTTGAAAAATCAGGACCTAGATGTAAAAATCAGGATCCTAGGAAAAAATCAGGATACATGAACGATTTCAGGAAGAGTATAGAATCAACCGGTCGCCTAATCTCAAACTTAATAAGAATAAAATAAGGTCATTGTTGCCACTGGTTCTGCCTTTTCCCAAATAAAAATATCCATTATAATAGAGCCCACCATCCCCCTCCCCAATGCCAATAAAACCTGAATTCTAGTACTAAATCAGCATTAGTTGTCTCCTTCCCACTCATTGTTTACATACTGGAAGTGGACAACACACTCAGTTTTCTTCTCTTTTTCATCAGTGGTCACTTATCTTGCTAATCATATTTTCACATTCTTCACACACACATGCCCACCCTACTACTGCTAACCGGTCAGACATACGTGCATGACATACCTGTCAATTATCATCCAACCTCTATTCTTCCCTGCATTTGCCTTTCACTTCATAAATTGTTGCTCACTCCCTCTCTAACACACACACTCACATACATTCGCGATCGCACAAAACACACGTTCTCTATTTCTCTTTTTACACACACACACGCCCGACATTTCTCTCTCTCTCTCTGACACGCGTGTGATCGCACTTTGTTGCAGGGGGAGTCATATTATTTCAAAGATCTTAATCTACACTTGATTTAGATCTATTAGATCTACTTAAGAGTACAGGTACACATCATCTAGACCTAGATCTAGACATCTCTAATACTAGGGACATTTAGATCTAGATCTAACAAGTCAGTGAATATCAGGAAGCCTTCTGCTTGATCAGTTTAAAATTCAAGGCTCTTATAATCGCGGTAGGCCTCAATAATACAATATTTTTGAAGTCTCGAACAAGAACAGCACGAGTACTCTGAAGAATGGACAAAGAGAACAATATATCAGCGAAGAAGCGATACACCGTTACTCATAATAACATGAATCCTGGATAGGAATGACATCTAGCTATTGGCTGATTAAAAACATAAATCGCACACTGAATACATGGAACAATGCCGTCCAGGCAACGACTGCAGTTGTATTACAAAAAAATCGGAATGGGCCAACCTAAGAATCGGAATTTCGCAAATTTTCGCTAAAAAATTGGAATGATTCCGATTAAATTGGGATAAGCAGTAGGTTTGCTTGTGCCAGAATTCTTTCTAAACACAGACTGAAATTTACTCCCTTTAATATTTAATGTTCTAGTTGTTTCTGAATTACTTCTGAAGTATCTTGCTGGCATGGCTGATAAAAGGTATTGTTCTGTGGTTTCAGCATTCTTTGATATATCCTTTTTTTGGCAGGGGAATAAAACCAGCTCTTTTCCATTTACAGGCCACTTTTTTGCAACCCAATCTTTTACACAGCTGATAATTAACGTCTATTCCCTCTTTACCACTTGCTTTGCCTTTAGCATCACTACTGTTATGTTGTCACCTCTGGTGATTTGCCTTCTTGGAGATTTTAATTGCCCACTTGACCTACTCTTTGAAAGGTCCTGAGCATGTTTCTTTTTATTATTTGATATATGACAATTTTAACCACTACCATTGTACTTGGCATGTCTAAATTAGCTGAAAAAGATATAAAAAATTTGTATCATATGGTTGCCATGGGAACGCCACCATCTTGGATTTTCATTGCGAAAATAACAACTTAATTTCAAATAGGCTTTTTCAGTTATAAACACAATTGGCTATAACTTTGCACACACGTTATTTGGTTCAATATCTAGTCAGGCGAGGGAGTAGCTTTTTTTGATAAATAAAACGATTTTCATTTATGAATTTTGAAAAATGGATATAGCAACCTTTCCAATTTTTGGCAAATTTAATCACAAAAATAAATGCATTTTGCAAAAATTTTAAGAGATATTAAAAAAGACTCATTGAAATCTTTAATTTTATAGATGTTATATACCAAATTTGGGGGAAATCGGACAAATGAAAGAAAAAGGAGATCGCATATCACTGTCAAAAAGTAACATTTTGAAAAAAAATCGCATTTTTAACAATTATTTCCATTATTTCAAAGTTTTTTCCTATAAACCTATAAAAGAATAATATAATATTTTGAACCATCATACAATCATGAGAGGCCATCAAGTACTTCATGTCGACCCTATTTCAACTGCTCCAGATCTCTTATGCTCATGTCGGGATGGCATTTTCTTCTTATAACAGGTGTGCGGAATGTTTTCCGTAATATGCGACCAATCTTAAATAATATTGAAATTAATTCATCAAAAGTAGATTCTACAGATAGCGTATTTTATGGTAATCAAAATGAGTACCAACTTAATATACTTTTGACAAAATTTCCGGCTTTTATGGTACAGCCGATGTGTTGAAGGTAAGGCCCTCAAAAAATCGTATAAAATGAAAGAATCGATACTGAGCCTTTGTTATGGTATGAATGTCAAGGGAATAACTGCTTCATCCAGTAGTGCAATAAAAGAGTTTATCCCATTTGTGGTAAAACTGCCTTCTGAGGACCCCCTTAAATATTTGTGTTATAGAATTTATCTCCTGAAACATTTCTTTGGAACTACTTCTGCTTTGATGCTTTATTAATTTTTTTCAGCAATGTTTCTCTTTTTGTCTTGTTTACATTATACCCTAGATTTCTTTGCTAAATTGTGAACTGAATATAGCCTTTTTAGTTACTCTTTTCTGTTTTCCTTTCAACATTTTTATTTGTTTCTATCTTCGTAAAATGTTTCTCGTGACATCCAAGGTTTTTCCCCCATTTCCTCTTTTATGAATATGGTTTTCAATAGCACCGATGAGTATTTCTTTTGCACTTTGTGTTCCTTTATCTGGTTCTTTTTCTTCAATGACTTGTAACAACACTGAAAATGCATTCCTTACTTCTTAGTGTATATTCTTCATTGATGTTTTGATGTCATATCTCAGAGGCATGCTTTCCCAGGTTTTCTGGTTATTCCAATTTTAGCATGATGATTAATATCTCATGATCTGTGTGACACAGTCAGCTCCATTAAAAGTTTTTATAGTTTTTACACATGTTCTCCATTTTAGGTGAATAAGGATGAAGCGAATTTGTTTTCAATTTTCCCATATGGTGATGTCCTTCTATTTGGTTGCTGAAACAGTGTATTAAGAAACGTAAGGTCCATTCTTAATGGAAAAAGCCTCTAGCCTATTTCCTCTATCATTTCTATCTCTCAGACCGTGCCTATTAGCATGGTGTATTGACTTGCTCTGGCACCTATAATTATCAGTTCACGTCCCTTTTTGTTCAACATGTCAATAATCACGTTGTTGATTGTCATAAAATGTTTGTAATGTCTTCTTTATCATTTAGTTTTTCGATGCATACACTTGCACAATGGTAATATTCCTCTACTTTGCTTTTTTTGGCGGACAGTTATCATCCTCTAGTTTATTGGGATGTATCTAAATAGAGATTTACTCGTATCTTTGTTCAGATACACTGCTGCATCTTTCAACTCTGAAAAGTGCATAGATACATATTAAAAAATTTATGATATGCAGATGACACCATCATGGTATCACATACAGTCAGTTACTTATTAGATAAATTGGATTTGTCTGTGAAGAAACACAGTGAAGAGAAAAACTGACATTGAATTAATTGAATGCAAAAAAGGCCAAAGTAATGGAAACAGACAAATCTGACAAGATATCAAACATCCAAATTAATTAAAATGTTTAAAAACATTTCACTAAATATAACTATTTGGGAAGCACAGTAACAGGAGATGACAAAAGTGTAACAGAAATAACAAAAAGGCTTGCATTAGCAATGAGCAAACTTATATAAATGAAGAACTTATAGAAAGGACAGAATAAAGAAATACAAACCAAAGATCATCCAATTTCCCCACAGCAACATATGAATATAAGACATGGACAAATGAACAAAAATTAAATTTAATTGTTAAATTCATTCGAAATGAAATGCTACAGAAAATCTTTAGAATTTCATGGACTGAACACAGAACCAATAAATCCATAAAAGAAGAGTTGCAGGTAAATGAAGGATGGCTGGAACGGTTTGTTAGAACTCAAAAGCCGAAATGCTTTGGCCACGTCAAACGACATGAAGATCTAGGAAGGCTAACTCTGGAGTATAAAATGAGGGGGAAAAGAAATAGAGGAAGGCCATGCAGAAGATGGGAGAAACAATAACAGAGGTAGGAAGAATGCAATATCCTAAGGGTATGTGCAATTGATGATGATATATGAAATTTTATAGGATAGTACAATAAAACGTAATAGGATGACAATGATAAAATGAAATATAAGCGTGATAATAATATTGGGGAATTTGGCATGACTACCTTTGATACAAATCTCATGGGCCTTGTACTTGTGTAAATATTCCAGTAACACATCCTTCCAGTAACTTCTATATGACAACAAACCAAGGTCGGATAGCGGACGCTCTGGTGAGCCAATCTTGTCTTCTGCTTTACTCAACAGATAACCTAAGATGCAAGAATAGGAACCATTATATCTTCAACGCCTACAAAACGTGAGATTGTGTCACTTCTCCCCTATGGCACTACTCTGGCTTACATCACCTTCAGCAATGACCCAAAGACAATTCTATGAAGCAACATCACTGCTTCTCTCGACAAAAAAAATTGCAGCATTAAGTGAACCAAACCATCAGTATCTTTAACTTCCAGGGCAAACCAGCTTACTCCCTTCCTTACATGTCAATGTTGCATATTCACTAAGTTTCTTTTTGATTTACATAATTTTGTTTACTAACAAAATTTCTCTTAATCAGTCATAAAATATATCTGTATAAATGATACTGTAAATAATTTTGAAAATTCTTTTCTGTCATAAATTTGAACATAGAATAAAAAAATAAATTTGTAAAAACCAATAAAAAAATGTCCTCTTTACTAAACACAAATTACACAAAGATGATATAAGCAATATTACATATATATATATATATATATATATATATATATATATATATATATATATATATATATATATATATATATATATATATATATGTATTCCTAGTAGGAATTACTTCTCTCAACAATGCCACAGAAAAAGCAATATTTTCTATATTTGGCAAAACAAAACAGGAAAATGGCATTGGTGAACATCACTGTTTGAAGCAGGAAGTTAATACCTGAGGTTAACTATCGTCGATGTTGCTGAAAAAACAACAAGCAAATGAAAACAAACAACAAAAAACATACGACAAACAAAAATGTTTAAAATTTTGAAACATACTTGGCTGAAAAAAGAAAAAAGAGAAAAAAGTCTTATAATAACTATTAATCATATAAATTCAGAAAAATGTATTCCTAAATAAGTATCAATTTTTTTCTAGCCAAAATAAACCCATTCAAGCTGCTAACTTACACCAGAAAAAGCAATTACAATCAATCACGACAACATGGACACTTCACTTACTGAAGTCAATAAGCATTTTCCCATATCCTTTGCGCATTGAGGAGGTAAAGTCAAGATACAAGAAACGTTATAATTCAAAAAAGGAATTCTTCTCCTGTCAAATAGAAAAGAACAAATTCAGTTCATTTTAATACAACCAAACACAAAGTTTTTAATCAATCAGTTGATCATAGTAACACAGTAGTAGATAAAATGTGTATGGTCAAAAGCTAGCCTGTTGTTGCCATAAATCATTATCCGACAAAAGTTAGTCTTGTCTAATTGCTATTTACTGCAAACATGAGAGGAGAAACTTTACTTAATAAGTCAAAGTTACTTAACTGACAAGCCTTTTTTATTTTTTTCTGTTTTGAAGAATCTCACAAGAAAATGTTAACATTTAACTTCATTTCAAATCCTTTTGTTAGATGAAGATAATAGAAAGTAAAATGAGTAGATTTCAAAATGTATGTCTATAAATAAGGTGTCATAAAGCAGAAATTCAAAATTATATTAAATGATTTTGTATCTTTCACTAAGCGTTTGAATTAGTCAGTCTCTCTTCCCTTACGATATTATAAACAAATGTATCATTCTGTTCAAACCTTTGAAAAGTATCCTACAACATGACAGCCAGAGGAGTCATTTTCAGTCATTACATAAAAAAGAAATGGTTCAACATCAAAGTAGAGAGTCTTGTGATCCAGGAACAGTTTGGCCAATAAACACAAGTTTTGACAGTACACCTAATGGGACCAGGGGAAAAGAATGAAGAACATTATTATGAAAATGATCCAATTTGAAATGTATAATTCAAACAGTTATGAAATGATAGGAATATGTATATACAGCTTTAGCGACACACAAGTCAACCCTTTCAATAAATAACGCACTTTGGAACTGTCTGAAAACACTAGATGAAACAAGTTTTCATATCAATAGATAGCTGCCAACCTTTTCAAATCCAAGACTAAACTGACTGTGCAAAGTAATTCTCAGAAAATTTAACTTGAATTAACCTCCTTTAAGATAAATAACATAAAGTCTGCTGATCGCTGGCCTTTCTGACGAACTGCAATTATAGTTTTGCGAACTCACAATGGTACCTCCAGACCTTCATCCCAATCTCTCTAGTGAGTTTTTGCCGTTGACTTAAGGTTTCCTTAAATAATTATAGTTAACCCTCAAATGCATAATTTTTAAGGTAAATATTGACACGGGCTCAAAGCAAAAAAACCCAACATAATAAGTACGTTTTTACATTGTCAGCTATGTTATTACATTCACAAATCATACTCAATGCATAATGAATATTATAGACTAGGGAACATGTTAGGCATTGTCACAATAATTTCATCTTTAGTATTTAAAGAAAATAGACAGATCACCTAAACTTACCGTAAAAAGCATCTCATGAAAATGCAAGTCATCATGCTGAGAAGCATTACTCACCTTATTCTTTTTTTCCATCTACTTCAAAGACTGATATATTGCCCTTCCTATAGATTTCATCTCCAGGCGGATGTCTCCAAAGGCACTTTGCCTGAAAAGACATGTAGATAAATTTAGCTCTAGAAACATACTTAACTTTCAAAACTTGTACACATTTCAACACGAATAAAGCAACAGCACTTCAAGAAATCATGGACATACAGTGCAAGTTTGACTAATTCTTGGCTTACTTTTAAGAAACAATATTGCTCCTGTTAAATTTAACTTTGTAGAAGTTCTTCTTATATAACTAAATCTGAATCTATTGCTTCATGAAGCTGACACATATATACATATGAATTAACAAACACTATGTAAACCAACCATATGTCTCCTGAGTATGGTGGCAGTACGCATGTACTTGAGACAAAATTCACACAAGTAGATCTTCGGCAGCCTAGCATACTCCTCAGGATAGGGAGATGAATACCAAGTGTTGATCTCATATCGTCCTATTTCCACCTTCTTTATTCTGTACTCTTGTAAATCTGTCTTGGCAAAGTGCTGTGTCATCTGATGCTCCTGTTGGCACAAGGAAAGGAATACATTCCTAGTCCTTTCTACTCAACAAAAGCCAATGTGATGGGAAGAGAAGAATGGAATAAACAAAACAAAATGGGATGAGGTGATATTGATGATGGCTGCCTTATGACCGCATGCAAGAAGGTGAGAAAGCATGAAAGGCAACTAAAGAATCAATGATTTAATCAAGCTGAAAGACCATTACCGTAAGATGAAAAATCGTTTTATGCTGTGAAGTAAATAAATCAATAAGAAAACATACCACATATTCTCCGCTGGCATACTTCTAGTCATAAATAATCCCCAGCCTAATCCATCCACCAGTCACCTCCATCATCTTCAAAACAGTCTTTTGTCGACTATCAAGCACCTGGCAGCATAACGTTTACTGCTCTTGTTACAGTAGCACCATTCCTTTCCATTGTCAAGCACCCGGCCCAACCAATCAAGAGAATACGGTAAAGATTTGCCACTTTACTAGGAATGCCTTTAGAAGCAAAGAGAAGTAACACCACCTTATCTCACCCCCCCAGATGTATAAAAGTGTATTTGTGTAATAAAGTGGCAGCTAAGAAGTAAATAAAACAAAAAAAGACTGTACAACCAAGTCTTATTTATAATATAAATTTCCACCTGTTAGATCAGCATGAATATGTTTTTTTAAAATAACCATGACACAAAAGGGACCTTACAACAACTGACAACACAATGAATTATGTATACAGTAGTGACCGCCTAAATGTCCCGTTTTCGCCTAAATGCCCGCAATCTCAGTGAAACCGAATTTTTCTATATAAATTGCCCCTCTAAATGCCCCTTTGAAAACCAAGATTTTCGCCTAAATGCCCGGTCTCAACGACAACTGCAGGTATCTTTTTTTCTCCAAAGTATCATAAAATACATCCGTAATTGATTAAATATTCTGTTTTTCTTTATCATGCATGTAATTCGATCGCTAATCTAATAGTAATAGGGCTTATGCCCATCAACAATGTGCCATGCATTGCGCCCACCTTTCATTACCTATCCATTGTAGAACCTAATGTACTAAACGTTGACCAATCTTCTCTTCATAACGCCACCCAATGTATAGCACATCCTTTGTCCCATTGGATCACTGGTTCGTCATCGGGCAATTAGAATTGAACAGTCTTCCGGACTCTGCCCACATCTCTTTCTTGATGTTGTAAGTGGCATGCAATCACCTTGCGCCTTTAGACCGAACGCTCATCAAGATCGAGGGACAAGGTGTGAACAGGTTTATTGGCGTATTGATCGTATCAATGTGACTTTGGGTCTTCGTGGCGAAAGACGGTCAAACCATCCACGCACTCACTACCTCAGCGTTAAAGAGTGTAATGGTTTCCAGGTTTCCTTTTTTCTCGCAATAAATTTTCGTACAGCTGATGACTTTTCCAAAAACAAACGATCTGGCTATGAATCTTTATCCATAATCCTTGTCTGTCTGTTGTCTTTATTTTAACATGAGGATTATGAATCGAAGGAGTTATAAGATTCGTGTTAATTTATTCACACATTGGTCCCATTGAATGAGGCTTTTCTTTATCCAGTTTTTATCATCCAAATTTTATAATTACTTAAGTCATAGGTCTCGTGATTAAATAAGTTACGTGATTATAGCGTGGTTATGCCAGTTAAAGAGGAAGTATTGGATCAGGTCCTTTTTCTTAGCCTTCATAGCTTCAATTTTGTACAGCTACATACAGATTTACAACTTGAAAAAAAATGAATAAACCAGGACATGATTTACAAAAGAAGCTTCAAATCCTGGACGAATTTGGCAAGTCACTAGGGAAACCCAACGTCACAGAAATAGGCCTATCCTCAAATTGTTGCCCCTGACCCACTTTCACCTAAATGCCTGTTTCATCTTCTTCCCAAGCACCAGGCATTTAGGCAGTCACTACTGTACTAGTCTACCTATGGATGCTGGCCTGCAAAATCAGCACAAATAATGTCAAATTCAAACCTGTCAGTTCCTAATTTATAATTTTCAACAGGGTTCAGAGAATGGTAGAACATTTAGATCTAATCAATGGAAATTATTATGTAGATAAAATAATTTTCCTAGTGTTTTTTAATTTGTCCACATACACCCATAATATATTTTGTATTTGTTATAACAGTTTTTTTTAGAATTTATGGAATTCTGGTTTAAAAGCCTATCGAGATTACACAATTGATCTTACTTCTATTATAGTATGATTTACTTTCATACCTAAAACCCAGGAAAAAACTACATTCACAAGTCTAACGCCACAAGACCAAAACACAATAAATGACAGATTTCATTACTCTTTCCTTTCAACCATGATGTTATTTGCTACTGTTAAGAGAAAATCTTGTAAATAAACAAATCTATTACAACAAAACATTATAAGAAATTTGATTATCTTTTAAAGCTAATACTCATACATCGAACTAAGAACAAAAACAACTAATAATAATAATAATAACAATGTAATTCATTTCTATAGCGCCCACTCTCATCTTACTACAGCTCTAGGCGCATAAAATCTTGTAATAAATACATATATATGAAAACTAAATTTGTATTAAATTCTTAAATAAGTTTTAAATCAAAATGTGGGGTAACTTTCTTATTAAATTTCAGGCAACAGTACTTAATTAGAGTTAAAAAAGCAGAAAGAAAAGCAGGAGAAACTAAAATCAGGGTGACTCATGCTTGCTATCTCATTGGAAAACTTAATGTAAGTTAACTCTTGTCTAATGCATGTCTTTGTCTAAGATGTTTCTTAATTCCCTCTCATAGGTTTTCAGATATGAACATGAAGAGACCATCAAGAAATATACTGACCAATTTCACTTTCGTAGAAAAAATTATAATTCTTTGTCTTTAAATACCAATATAAATTGGCAGGAATAAAAAAGGAAAGAATGCTAAAAGAGGAAATTTCCTCCACATGAAAAACCTAGACATGCCTTTATCAGTATTTGATGGTCAAAAATGAGATGAAGGGGGAAAACAATTTATTTAAGTCCTTGTATAGTGATAGTTGGTCTTCCACAACAAATTCTAGCCCCCACCCACCCGCAGGTGAATACGTTTCTTTTGTTTCTTTGACATTTATCCTGTCCATCATATGCAGTGATCTCAGGGTGCGTTAAGAGAAAACAGCAACATGAAAGAGTAAAAAGAAAACCGCCCATAGGTGACTAGATGGTGGGATGAATGTTATTTTAAGCATCAGATAGATGGGAAATATCAGCATTTGTGAAATATACCTCTTACAGTTGGACAAACAGATGTGACTTATTATTTCAAAAGCTTTTGCCTGAAATGGGACAAATCTAGTTTATTGAATTATTACATCGAGCATTTCCTTCCTTCACAATCATACCATAAAAGATGCTCAGTATCAATTCTTTAAATCTATATGGCTCTCAACTACTCATCGTCACACTGTTTCAAGTGCACCAGCACCGTTTTACTAATTTTGAGACGGTGCCGTTTGATATTAGGTGCGCGTAATATGTCCGGTAGTTTCTGGACGATCTAAGGCCATATTCATAATAGATCCTTAAAAGAGTTTTTTTTAATAGTGTATATTGTGACAATCAAAATGAGTACCAACTTGAAGAACTTTAGGTAATATTTCTGGCTTTTATCGTATAATAGCGATGTTGAAAGATAGGCCTGTATGGATTCTCATTTTTTTTTTAAATTCAAAAAATCAATACTGAGCTTTTTTTTATGATATCATTGTGACAGGAATGAACTGCTCTATCCAGTAGTATGATAGACTCCATTTGTGCCATTTTCGACAAAAATGGCATTCCCAGAACCCACCCCTAAGGAGCCAACTCTTAGAGTGGCCATTGAAAATGCCTCACACCTTATGTTATTAAACTTTTTTAAATACGGCACGAGTGATGAAAAAAAGCAACAATGCGGAAACATTTAACACAAAAAGAATGATATATAGGCAAAATAACGCACCACACTAGTAATTCCGATATTACATTGAATGTGAGATAAACCTAAAATCAATGCTCATTCTATGATTTTCTTTGCAAAAAAAAAAGAATAAAAGCTTGACTCTGGCAGTGTTTCCGAATAATGATCACAAATTATTCTTACATATACATAATAGTTATAAACCCAGTCTAATATTTATAACATACAGATATTTTTTCCTTATGATGCATATGAACAAAATTTTTCACAATGAGATAAAAATTATTTGATGTATAAGAACCAGAATAATCACAAAGTTTGACAGGCTTTATTATCTGTTAATTTTGACTCAGTCTTGAAAGGTCAAGTCCTTCGTGCAAACAGGGAAAGACATGAAACTTTTAATAGTCAACAAAACGATGTGTAAGAAGCTTGCTATTCAAAAAATAAAACTGCAGTCAAACTTGCCAGCTAGCTACCCAACATGGCAGTCAAAAGTTCTTCATATAGACTTAACATATTTATTGTTGACAATTCAATATGACCATTCTAACCTCCTCTTTGCCGAAGTAAAGTACAGAACTTGACTGCATCCCTTTTACAACTTCCAGTTTTTCAATCAGTTTGAATGAAAGAGGTGTGGGGATGGGAGAAAGCACATGTATACAAAAACAATTAATTCATGCAGGGGAAATATCATGATGGGAACAAAGAAACTACACAAAACATCTGCCAACTAGACACCAATCTTTTTACTCTCTGAAATGAGTACACTGCTTATCATCAGTCTTTTGTGTATTTGAAGCAGTCACTCGAAAAATGAGCATCAACCCCAAAAACTGATTGCCAACCACCACTCTTTTTTTCTTCTTCTTGACACACATCTCATACCATAAGACACCAATTAAAGATACAAATAAGTGATTACCTACCTTGTTGTCATGACAAAACTTTGGCATTAAATACACAAAATGACAGTATTCATCATATTACATACAGTGACATTGTGAACAAACTTTGAAAATAGAGCTCAATTGAAATTTCATATATACACAATTTCATCCATTCATTTTGACAACTGTATCATTATATTATGTCTTTGTTGTTTTCATCGATAATATGTGAAAAATTGTAGGATGAACTTTGAATAAAAACCTTTAAATGCACACATCTCATAGAACCCATTCCTATCGTAATAATCCTCCATTAAGATGAAAAAAGTCCCTTAAGTTCTTATCCTCTCCCGTCCGATTGTTGATGAACAAATTTACTTCATTCACAGATAGATTTACTTTTCTTGTAAGAGCTAGTCAAAAAAGTAAACATAACCATAATATAAACAAAGGAAAAGATTCTTAAAAAAGAGATAGACAGGCAGATTAAGTAACATAGATAGACAAATGGATAAATAGGTCTACAGTGTAAACAACTCTAAAAAAAGATAATACTTTATGCTTACATTTTTCAAGCAAACTATTGTGAAATTAGTTTTAATTTCAGATTAGGGGTTTGTGGAGTACAGAAAATGAAAAACCCAAACATAAATCAGATTATTTAAAAACGTAAGAAGTAAACTTGCAACATGATTAGCAGTATCTCAAAAAAGCAGAAAATACCCTTTAACAGAATGAAGAAATATCACTTAAAAGCATTCGATATGACAAAAGGAGTAGTTTCATACATTAACCATATACGCTTTACATCGTCCTTGTTTTTTGTTTGTTTAATTGAAATTTATAATGTCCACAATATGCGGTGATCTGAGAGTAAAATAAGAGGAAACAGCAAGATGAAACACATGAAAGAGCGAAAGGAAAGAAGTAAGACCTACCAGCAGCACCAGCCAACCATCCACACATCATCAATGTAAAGAACATTTTTTAATCCCAAGCACAAAAAAACCCAGTTATCTTAAGTTGGCATATATTTCAATGAATAAATTATTTTTGGCAGCAACAGAAATAAAATGTAAAATCTTACCAGTAACTCGCAAGCACGAGATTGTGCCTCTTTAAATAATTCATAATCATAGTTAGACGTCAGGCCACTTATTAACGGCTGTCGAGTTTTCCCGTATTCTTGCTTATGTTTTCTGTGTTTTTCTTTTACTTCATCTGTTATCACAGACTTCTTGCTTCGGGCCTTTGTGATTTTATCATGTTTTTGTTTCTGGCTATCACTGAGTATCTTGAAGATACAAAAAGAAAGAAGAAAAAAATTCTTGAACAAAATATTTAATATAATTAAAGTGAATGCATTGCGTTCACAAAGGTTAATGCAAACTGTGTAAGACAAACCTGGGCAACAGGCAGACAAGTGCTTGTACTTGTATGGGGTCTTGGCGGCCCCAACCTCTATGAGTCTCCTGCAGCCATGTAGATGGGACTTGGCTGACCAAAGGCTAAGGGAATTGACCCGAATTGAAAATTACAACCTGCTTCCTTGTAGACAGGTCTTGGCTGACCAAAGGTTAAGGGAATTAACCCCAAAAGAAAATTGCAACATGCTTCCTTGTAGACAGGTCTTGGCTGACCAAAAGCTAAGGGAGTTAACCCTTAGAAAATCAAAACCTCCTGTCTGTGGTTGACCAAAGGTAAGGGATTTAACCCTGACAGAAAATCACAAGGAAGCCCAGTAGGGGTCTCAAGGTAGCAGCCCCATCCCTTACCTAGGGTACAGTGGATTAATAACCTGCTTACCCAAAACTAAAAGATTCAGAGCACTACATATATCGACGGTGAAAGTCACAAACTGTTAAAATTTTTATGTTTTGAGAAAATCAAAGGAAAAGATGATGCACTATTTAATCTATATTAATAAACATACACGGTGTACAATTGTCAAAAACTAGACCCAATAGGGATACATGGATTGCTCATATGGGTATTATACGGGTTTGTTTGTTTCTTTGTGCCACGGAATCCTAACTAGATGAAGCATAGGGGATTCCTAATGTTAAAAAAGTGTGAAAAGAAAATAGTGATAATTATTTTAGACTTACAAGGTTTGCGACTTTCACTGTCGATATGATACCCAGACGACCCTTTCGGAGACGACCTGGGAACGAACAAGGACTGTGATGTTTGGAATGTGGAATGTTCAGGCAATAAATGAAAAAGGGTTAGAAATAGCCGAAGAAATGGAAACATTCAAAGTAGATATTTCAGCTATCACAAGGAATAAAACTAAATGCCTGAAGTGGGGCTCGAACCCAGTAGCTCTTGGACACAATGCAATGCCTTTAACCACTCAGCCATCTCGTCCCCATGACATTAAAACTAATATAGAAATAAATCAACTCAGATGGTTTAGGCATGTTAACAGAATGAATAAAAAGAGAATAGCTAAATCAGTATACAGTGCTAAAACCCAAGGTAAAAGATCAACAGGCAAACCTCGGAGAAAGTGGGAAGAAGATATAAAAAGAGGCACTAAAGCAAAGAAATATATAATTTTCACAGAAGGAAACAGAAAATGTTAGGACAGGGTAGCCTAGAGAGAGATCATTTCTGTCATCAAAACCAATACACCGGATGGTAGAAAAGGAACTGACAGTGAAAGAAAGAAAAAAGATCTAAAGAAATGTAACAATGGCCAAATATTGGTTAGATCGCTATTAACGAAACTAAGGAGCGTAAATCCGTGTAAAAAGCATATACATAGCTGCCAACATTTTAAAATATAAACACATACTCTGACCGCGAGAACTAATTTTAACCTGCATGACGGCCTGTAATATTCCAGAAAACATTGATAATGTAACTTGAATTAACCTCCTTTCAGTTAAATAACAAAAAGTCTGAAGATTGCTGGCTTTTCTGGAGAAGGGCGACGGTAGTTTTACGAACTCAGAATAGCATCTCCAAACTTTCATCCCAATCTCTCAGCCTCTGCCATGATCTAAGGGTTTCTTTAAAAAATATACAGTTAACTCTCATCTACATAGCTTTCAATGTAAACACAGATTTACAGACTCAAAATCAAAAAGAACATTGAAATAATGTTTTATTTACGTATTGGTTGGCAGCCATACATATATATATATATATATAACAAAATGAAACGTAGGACGGGTGAGGAAAAAGTTGAGATAAGGAGTATTTTGTAAAAAATCTCTTTAAGAGAAGTTGCAACCTCTGAGATCTACTACTTCATCTACATTTTAAGGCGATTATGACAGACAGAGCCACGGCCTAAAAATCTTTTCTATAGCATGTAGCTGAACAGGTGATAATACACTGCCGTCTGGACAGAATGTTAGTTTATCACAAGCTTTTCCTTCCCAGGGGACCTCAAATACGGAAGTCTAAGCACCAAGCTATCAATGCCACCCACGGTTATTGTTTCTTTAATGCACTAAGTAATAACTTTGAAGTTTGCTCACTGACCTTCCAGTGAGATATTGATAAATCTTATGGCTAAAACACTTTCAGCGCCGTGAACTTTTTGGAAAAGGGGATAATTTTTACAGCTGTAGCCAGAACCATGGATGGTAGATGCAGGGTCCAAGTTAACATAAGTTAAATACAAAGTTGCCCTATTACATCTGGGGGTAGGGTTTGTATACAACATGAAAGTAAGCTCATACCTGGTGTCTTAAACCTCTCCTTTCTTTTAACTCAGCAACGACTTTCTTCCTTTCTTCAACATGTTTCAGTCGGGTTTCATACCTGCCCTTAAAATACAAAAAAGAGCAAAATATTTTATTCATGACAAACTTCAGAATTTAAAAATCTGACAAAACAAGATAATGGACATTTGAAAACAGTACCACTGATTTTTGCAAGACATGAAGCTACATAATAAATAAATTTGCAAAGGAAAAGAAATGTAGGTAGAGTTAATGCTTTTACTTTGCATTCTTCAGCCGATGTATTGTGAAATAATGGACACGATGTCAAAGTCCTGTGTGATTCATGACGTCCACTCAAGTGACCTGTCAAAAGAGTGAGAGATTAAGAGTTTTTAGAGAGGAATATTATTCTTGCAACATGGAAAAAAAAACATTTTTTAAAACTTGACATCATTACCATTCCCTCTTCAAGTGCAAAATTTTCTTTTCCTTGATGAGAGTATCCAAAGTATATTGAAGTGACTTTTTAGTTGACTTTCTGCTCTTTGCATTTCAGGTAGAACGATAATTTATCTACAAGCTTATGGCATAAAAATGTCCTTATGACGTATATTTATGTTTTTTACAAAATATTTTGTAGGCGAGGGGAAGGTAAAAACAATCCAACGTTTGACGTAAATTACCCTAACACTGACTGAGAAGATAAGCACTGAAAACCCCTCTAGCAACAGCTAATCGCCAATGTGGCAACACAGTTCTTTTGCTTGGCTTTCGGGAACACGGCACTTCGATCGGCCAAGCGCTCTGTGACGTAAGAGGTGGAGGCCAGCGCAGCGCATATGTAAGCACATAAGTATAGGAATAGAAGGAAAAAAAAACTGGTCTTTTGACTGCTGTTTTCACAGCAATGCACATCTAAACCTAGTCTTACAATCCTCTTTACATTAATAACAAGACCAGAGACTGTCAAAAGAGTAACAGGGCTGCTACACAAAGGGCAAGCTGTCTGAAGCATTTGCTTGTTTTTTTCTTTCATTTCTTTACTTGCATTTTTCTTGATATGTAGATTTTTTACACTAAAATTCTATCTCCTCCATCATTTACAGACCGATTGTATATTTCACACACAGATTCCTCTCATCAATGTTAATAGAATGACGCCGGGTGTTTTTGATATCTTGTTAACTTTTTGAGTAAAAATTTTTTGGGGGGTAATAAAAAATACCATTTTTGCATATAAACGATATATATATATGCTATTTAAAAAAATTCATTAAAAAGAAATATATCCAAAATATCTTTTAAAAAACCAACGTCATTCTTTAGATATTGAATGGAAAAAACAACCTGCACAGGTTTTGAGTGATTTTATTTGTACCTAAGAGAGAAGATAGATTTTGAAAATTGGGTCAAAATTCAAGATGGTGGTCATTTCCTTGTCAACCAAGGACGCTACAAATTTTTCAACGAAATAGGATGACTATATTTTGACAGTTACTCATATATATACTATAATCAAAAACCCAAACTCAAACTAAAAAAAAATCACTTAAACATTCAAAATCATTTCTCGTAAAATAAAATTTACACTTTGTAATGTACTCCCTTGTGTCTTCTTGAGCCATTTGGCACAGCACTAAGAGTAGAAGAAAAATCTAAGGGAAACAACAAATCAAAACAACAACAAAAAAAGAAGGAAGAAATCAGTATTAAGGACCTTTAGAATCACACCCAGGAAGAGGACAGTGTGCTGTTGTTTCATCATAATTTGTTTTTGGGGTTGGTCGTCTCTCAGTATATTCAAGAGAATGTCCATCTTCTGAATCATTATACTCATCATCGTCATCACAATCACCATTAACACTCGCAGAGACACTTTGGACTTCAATGCAGTCCCACGTTTGGCAGCATTCTTTACTTTTCCCTGATAGGAAACCTTCCCCTTTGCAGCAGTAGATTTGTTATGTTCTGAAGGATCTTCAACATCTGAGTCAGAGAGAATGGGTTCTCGAATAACTCGTCTTCGCTTTGGGGAGGAGAATCTTTGGATTTACTGGTAGCAGGAACCAAAAGAAGAAAAAGGCATGCAAGAGATTTATACCACATATTAAAATTTCAAAACTCTGCTATGAAAAGATATCCCTAACTATCTAAAAGTACAAGTGACATTAAAGTTTGTTGATGATTGTGAGAAAAATTATATCTTTTTGGGGTTTCTTAATCCAGTATGGATAACTGATAGTGAATAGATTTTAAATATCCAATCAGTCATTAACTTTTACAAAATTAAAAGCAACATGTAATGCATTTTGAAACCACACTTAAGATAATGGATACCATTGTGCCCTTTCATTATGAAAAGACAATAATGGTGTGTGAAAAAGAGGACTGGGGGGTGGGGACGATAACAACGATGCATTTAACCGGCAAGGTTTGTTCCATTGAAATTTAGCCCGTCCTAAGAAGAAACAGAAAAATGAAAGATCAGTAAAAGAGCGAAAAAATAAAAGAAGGACCTACCAGCAGAACCCCAAATGGGCAAGCAGCCAACTCCCAATTTAGAATCTCCCCATGGATTGAATCCGAGACAGTGGAAAATTAGCTGTTCCAGACTAAAAAAAATTAATTTCAAAAGCCTGTTTCTTTTATGTAAAACAGATAGTACTTCCCAGACCAAGAAATTATCAAAATCGAATAAAAAAGTTATGAATTTTACTACCGCTTATCAAAACATGTGAAATATAATTTTACTTAATTTCATGGACCTCAATCATATCTTTCACATATTTATTGTGAAAGTCATTGTGCGACACATGATTTTGGTCAAAATTGTCAAAAAATGGCATTTTTGAAAAAACATGAGAAGACCAGACAGTTAGCCCAATTTTTTCACACTGAATTATTATACCACCAAACCGGGCAAAAAGCATAATTTGGGCTCGGGAAGATATTTTGGCAAAAATCAGGTTTTTCATCAAAAAACCTATTGCATCAATGTTTTGCATATTTATGCTTTGATATACTAAGATCAATGGAAAAGTCAATGTTTATATTTGAATTTAACTTAATTAAATGATTACATGTTATGAAACATATTTTGACCTTTTTCATCATAAAAATCTTAAACGCTGATGCTGCAGCAAGAAATCAATTCTGGTGGGTTTAATCATAATAGGAACTAAATATACAGAGTTGCGGGCAAAAAATTAATAACTACGAAAATATTTTGGCAAAAATCAGGTTTTTCATTATAAAAATGTTCTTCCTCACTTTCAAAAAGAAAACTTTAAATAATAATTATAAGATCATTGGACTGATCACTGTCCTCAGAGTTCCCAGTATGGTATATCCCAGGGACGCGTCTCTAAAAGAAAACTTTAAATAATAATAATTATAGTAGTAATAGAAATGTCTGACAAAAAAGAAAAGATGAATATATTAAATTTAGACAAAATTACACAAGCTCGCTCATTTTTGTATACAGTGTATTGATGGTCCTGTTACTTTTAAGCTTTTTCATCCAAAAATATTTTCCTGTATCTTATCTGATTTCTTAAACTATCTGATTTTTTCATTATCAAATCTTCTCTATTTACAAAAATCTGAAATAATTGCATCTAAAATGTCATTTTTTCTCCTATCTTTTAAATCTTTCTTACTCACATCTTTGTCTTATTCTCCTGCATTTTGTGTTTTAAAACAATGTTTACACCAAATTTTCAATTCTTTTGGCTGCCACTAAAATTGTATTTTGCTCTTTTTCATATATATAATTCTGAGTTGGTAAATTAGCTCTTTTGTGCATGTCATTGTCATTCACATCAAACAATCCTACTTTGTCAACAATATGAATGGTATCATTAGGAAGACACCATGAAGTATCTGGTGCTGATCAGCCAGTATAATGCTATGAAAAGGGAATCATTTGTCTATTTCAATAACCATTCCGGAAATAATTACACCCATTATCTTGCCGGGCAACATGCTTATAATGTTAATATAAAAAGATTCAAAGGCAGTTGCAAAGTAGCTAAGTTCAACGCATCGCGCGAGGCAATTGCCTAAATGCAGCGGTGAAAATCGGCGTTTTAGTAGACAAAACGGGATCTTCGTATTTAGGCAAAGGTTGAGTTTGATTTAAAATCAGGGGCAACAATTTAAGGATAGGCCTATTTATATGGACGCTGGGTTTCCCTAGTGACTTGCCAATTTCGTCCAGGATTTGAAGCTTTTTTGTAAAATCATTTCCGTACAGAGCAGATGACCTAGAGTTTTGTGTAAAGAGAGATAGAAGGATTAAGTTCATAATATAATCTTAATTTCATGGACCTCATGAAAGTCATGTATTCAGAAGCTTGAGATACTTTTTTTCCACATGACAAAAGGCATTTTTGAGACTTCAAGATGTAGATCTGTATGTAGCTGTGCAAAATTCAAGTTGTTACTATGGAGGCTAAGAGAAAAAGGACCTGATCCAATGTTTATAATGTTAATATAAAAAGATACAGTAGTGACTTCACGGTGCTCATTAACTGGCATAACCCACACTATAATCATTTCCTGGTAAGATGTAGATCTGTATTTAATCCCGAGACCTATGACTTAAACTGAAATTATAAAATTTGAATGATAAAAACTGATAAAGAAAAGCCTCATCCAATGGGACCAATGTGTGAATAAATTAACACGAATCTTATAACTCCTTCGATTCATAATCCTCATGTTAAAATAAAGACAACAGACAGACATGGATTATGGATAAAGATTCATAGCCAGATCGTTTGTTTTTGGAAAAGTCATCAGCTGTACGAACAATTTATTGCGAGAAAAAGGGAAACCTGGAAACCATTACGCTCTTTAACGCTGAGATAGTGAGCGCGTAGATGGGTTGACCGTCTCTCGCCACGAAGACCCGAAGTCACATTGATACGGCCAATACAGGGGCAATAAACCTATTCACAACTTGTCCCTCGATCTCGATGAGCGTTTGGTCTAAAGACGTCAGGTGATTGCATGCCACTTATGACATCAAGAAAGAGATGTGGGCGGAGTCCGGAAGACTGTTCAATTCTAATTGCCCGATGACCAAACCAGTGATCCAATGGGACAAAGGATGTGCTGTACATTGGGTGGAGTTATGAAGAGAACATTGGTCAACGTTTAGTACATTAGGTTCTACAATGGATAGGTAATGAAGGGTGGTTGCAATGCATGGCACATTGTTGACGGGCATAAGCCCTATTAGATTAGCAATCGGATCGCATAATGTATAATAAAGAAAAACAGAATATTTCATCAATTACGGATGTATTTTATGATACTTTGGAGAAAAAGATACCTGCAGTTGTCATTGAGACCGGACATTTAGGCGAAAATCTTGGTTTTCAAATGGGGCATTTAGAGGGGCAATTTATATAGAAAAAATTTGGTTCCACTGAGATGGCGGGCATTTAGGCGAAACGGACATTTAGGCGGCGGGTATTTAGGCGGTCACTACTGTATATAAACTTATAAAGGACCTAGTTTAATTGATCTATGTAATGAAACTAACATAAATGTCTGAACCGTCAAGAGCTGTCACCTGTGACCATTGGGTCAAATCAAAGGGTTTTGACCTATTACAGTTGGTTGCAAGAAGGTCAGTTGGTCGCTTAACCATTATATATAAAACAAAATCAGAAAAAGGTATCACATAGCAGTTTGAGAAAATTCACTTTACTCTTTTTCACTCTGAAACAAAAGGGTCTAAGTTTCACACATCAAGAGCTGACCCCTGTCCTATCTAAGTGGATTTGACCAAAATGCATGTGTGATGTAATAGCGAACTGACACACCCCATAGCCAGAAACCTGGCTTTTGCCATGTGCTTCCTGACAACCCTAGCTCATCCTAAATCCCCACCCCTACCAAACACAAGATTAGGTCTCTCCAGTGTCTCATCCTAACAGTTGTGTTACTAGGTAGAAAAATAGAGCTCAGTTTTAGCAAGGATCCATAATTTTAATTTAACACATCTGATAATATTGACAAAGAATACAAAAACCACTGTTCAGAGTTTTAGACATGACTCACTAGATCTAGATGGATGATTGATGCATCTTAAAAAAATCATTTTGGTAGAAATTGGATTTCCTTGAACGGTGAAGCACGCAAATTTGAACACAAAAAACTTGAATTCACGTCAATCTTAAACTTTTCTCTAGATCTGTTTTTAATCACTCTATTTTCTTACCTGCACCACGCCTTTCTCAAACCCCAACACAGAAATCTTAAACTACCGAACTCCCATAAAATGTAAACATAATATAAGAAAATGCTTAAAATTTTTGCAGGAAAAAGGTAAGAAAAGTATGGAATATCCACTTAGCCCTCTTGATTCTAATGTATTACAAGGCAGTATTCTTTGCAGTAATATATGAAAAAGATGTGTGCATTTAATTGGGTTTTTCCCCAATGTCCTAGGCCTATTTGGTTCGATAGTTCTACACAGCTCTACTGGATGAATTAAGTCTAGATCTATGCTTGACACGACTGACATGGGGACATGATGGGTCACTGTAGATATTGTACAAAGGAAATATTCTACAAGAGTCACATCCTTTTGTTTTATTTTTATACGAAAATATACAAGAAATGACAGACACAGAAATCTCAAATTCATGACTTATGTCAAATTTATTGACCTGACCTGAATAATGGCTCCAATGGACATAAATTTACCTGCGGCAAAGCAGATCGTCTTCTGAACAACACGACTTGTAAATGCAAGCCAATCATTGGGAAGGGACGGTGGTTTTTAACCAGGGACATAAATTGGAGATTCCAAGGCGACCCCTGGGAGATGTGTTTCCCTTGCCCGCCGAATAACGGTCATTTTCATGGGAGCCTAGCCCAACAATGGATGAGCTTCCCAATAAATCTCTCAATGACCAACAGTAGACCTGCTCTCGAGATGGAGCTAAGCGAGCTGCAGCATTAATGGGGTAGCCCCTTGTAACTAATGGGGCTCACCCGATCGCCGAAGGTGGATTAAGCCGCAGGGACCTACAACTAGCCCCGAAGCTAGCTGATGTCGTACGTAATTTTGTCACTGTTCCAATGGTTCTATCTGGACCTGGAGGTGTTCAAGATAAACGCGCTGCACTGTACTTTAAAATGATTTGGCATATAAATCTTATGTTCACATTTATGTATTATTGAATTGTGCTCTAAAGCGAAATTTTAACCTTTTTTGACTAACGATGCTAACAGCTGTACTGTGCATGAAGTAGTCTTGATACAATTTATTGGTCATCCCTATTGTAAAATGGAATGATCCTACTAGAACAAGTCCTGGTCAGAAGTCACACTTTTTCAAAAACTCGTAAAATTTAGGGGCAGCCTCGCGCTACGATGATGACTGTCAGCAAACCCAACTAGCATGTGGCAGCCATTGCGCTGGCTGAGCGAGCCGCTTTTCTTGTTAAATAGCTGTTATTATACAGCATCGATGCATTACTATTGGAAAGATTTCTGTAGTGTAGCTGGGCACATCCAATGAACATAATTGAGAAAAAAGTTGGATTTAACACTAGAAAAACGGCTCGCGCAGCCAGCGCAATGGCTGCCACACGCTAGTTGACTCACAGACAGTCATCGCCGCGGCGCAAGGCTTCCCCTTTGATCAGGCCACCACCAATCTATTGAATTCAGTCGCATGGCGACCATTTGGTATCACCCAAGCCAAGCCAACCTAGGATGATTCCGTTCTTTTCAATTAAGTAGGAGACTACAAGACCAATTACGTATCTGTGCAAACATACATTCTTATTATCAGCTCAATCACACACTTTCAAAACAGACCAGCCCACATTTACAACCCTCTGGTGATGGACTTGTCCTAATAGGATCATGCCATTTTACAATAGGGGTAACCAATAAATGAAAGTTGTATAAAACAAGCCTACTTCATGCTTAGTACAGCTGTTATCATCGTTACTACCAGTTGTCCAAGGTAAAAATAATGATGGACACACCCCTTTAGAAGTAGACTCAATCGAAGGCCTTTGGACAAGCTTATAATGAAGTTGAACGCGTCCTTTTTCCTGTTTACTAAATGGTTAACCAATCAGAGTGCATTATTTTAAAAGAGGATTAAAAGAGGATGAGCGGAAGACAGTAAGAGGGTAACAAGGAGGAATATGCAGGCCTCTCTTAACCCGTCCTTTCTTCCCGGCAAATGCCGGGCATCACGCTGAGATTTGTGGCAGGTAAGCAGTAAATCCTAGGCGCAGCGCTGAACAGAGTGCTGTAACAAACCGGCATTTACCGGTCATAGCCTGACCAGGATTAAACAGAAAAGTTTCCTCCAGTAGCAGTAGTATTTTGTAAACAGGAAAAAAAAGGATGCATTCAGGCTCATTTAAGCTTTTACGTCCATGAGTATGAGGCCTTCGGTTGAAGTTTATTTCTAAAGAGGTGTGTCTATCATTATCTTTGCCTTGGACAACTGGTAATAACGATGCTAACAGCTGTACTATGCATGAAGTAGTCTTGATACAATTTATTGGTCATCCCTATTTGTAAAATGGAATGATCCTACCAGGACAAGGCCTGGTCAGAAGTCACACTTTTTCAAAAACTCGTAAAATTTCGTGGGCAGCCTCGCGCTACGATGATGACTGTCAGCAAACCAACTAGTATGTGGCAGCCATTGCGCTGGCTGAGCGAGCCGCTTTTCTTGTTAAAAGAGGATAAGCGTTCCCGCGTTAGTGTAAGACAGTGACAGTGAAGAGGTAACAAGGAGAAAATTCAGGCCTCTCTTGATCCGTCCTTCCTTCCCATTAAATGCCGGGCCTCGTGCTAAGAGGTTTGTAGCAGGCAAATGGGACATTCGAGCATAGAGCTTTTTTTTTGACGGAGTGCTGTAGAAAACTGGCATTTACCAGTCATAGCCTTTCCAGGGTTAAATTTACAATTTAGGATCAGAGTGTATAGTGATTTCCAGTCCTTCACTTGTGACAATCATTCCAAACCATTCAATTCAATGTAAAGTTAGTCTGACTGGCAATGGCATATGAAATTTCTCCCTACATCTTAATCTAGATCTATCTCTCTGGAATGCAGTTCCAGTTCTAGCATCTAAAGACCAAAACGAGTGAGAACCGAGATTGTGCGAAACCTAAACCAGAGCAAGAAGTAGACCTTCCTGCCTGCTTCCTCCATTGTCAAATATGTATGAAAACAAAATGGTTGAGGCGTCGGCAAAACATTAATCTACATGAGCAACGTTTTAGATCTCAACTATATTCATACCTTTCTTCGCCCAGGCATTTTAAAAGCAGAGAAGAATCAGAATTAGATCTAGAAGTCGATTTTTAAATGGCCTGTCGACATAATAGAAGGGAAGGCCGCTTTGCTTTTGTTTGGTTGGCTCTTCTTGCCAAGCCGGAAGCGCTAATTTTGTACCTATTTATCGATTGGTTTTGCCTTGTCTGACTCAGTCAGTAGCCTAGTCGTGCTGTTGGTGCTCAGTGCTCGGCCACCTTGGCTGTCACTGACTGATGGAATGAATGAGGACGAAAAACGAAAGAATGGGGCAGGCTCTTGTTTCATGTACCAAGCCTTATTTATTTATTAGATCTATAGTTTAGAATCTTTTTTATCTTTCCTTTTTTCAAAATCCACTGCAAGACGGAGGTCGCACACGTTGAAATGTGCAGCCTCTGGTTTCTTTCTAGGTTCGGCATGGCATTGGCAGTCAGTTTGAAAGTAGGCTTGAGCATTGAGGTCGAGGTCGTCTGAACATTCCACTAAGATAGGGGCCTACGAAGTAAACAAGAGACATGTTTTAACTGAGGATAGTCGTTGGTTTACAGATACATGTATTGTTACATTTCAGGTGTTCTCATGACCATTCATAACATTTGAAAATCAAGTTTCTGAGACACAGATCTCGGCCTATAATTATTTCTATAACTATTTTTAAATGTACTTTATTTCCGGAAGCATTGTAAAGTGTACCGGCACACTGCTCTCTTATTGTGTATTACGATCTCTATGTATAATATTTATATTATGATTTTCAAAATGTTTTATTTCATGTTTTCATCATAAGTTATCCAGTTTATGACATCAAAATTGGTAATAAGCTGCTTGGTTCGTACTTCCTAATTGTACTGCTCAAGTGTCATGTATTATTCTATAATGATGATATAATAAACATTTGATTTGATTTACCCACACCATCAACGAATGTGATCTCAGGGGTATTTGAAAGCATTTTGATGTTGTCCGGACTGTCTTGTGAACAGCCAAGAGAATTCAACATGCACAGAGTGTAATCCGCACACATGATCTCCTTTTTATCGTCCGTCTCCGATTGGACTAGATCCACTTATCTGGACCAAAGGGGTAGATTTTACTCCAAAAAAAATCGAGAAATGTTTTCAACCGTCGGTGGGACTTGAAGTTGAACCCACTACCTTTGAATAATAAATACAAGCATGTGGTTGGTCATGCCATAACCATCGGCACTATCAACACCATCTTGATTATTTCATAATAATAATACTGACGGGATTTTACAACTACCAATACTGTTGAACATTTCTACAGGAAACAAGATGTGGTCATTTTACAAACACAAAACATCGTTGTTTGGTTGCATTTGGTGCAGCAATACAAATTAGACAATAACAATAAATGATGAGTATAATGTTGAACGTTTCTATAGTGCCATACCTCACCGAAGGCAAGCTTTAGGGCTTTACAAAAGCAAATTTGAAATGAAATTATAGACTCAGCGTTAAAAGTATAATTATAAGATGATGACAATGTATTTATGCGTGCACACATACACATGTAAGTTTACATATTATTATGGTATATACATTCACCAATATATATATATATATATATATATATATATATCCATATATATATATATATATATATATATATATATATATATATATATATATATATATATATATATATATATATATATATATATATATGTTGTTGTTGTTGTTAAGTGATTCCTCTTATTACTTCGATTTGAAAAGAGAAAGCCCTGTCAACTGTCATTACTATTACCTGTAATAATATTATCATACATAAATGTTATATCGTGATTATTATTTCTTCTTCATAGGAGACAAGAGAGAGAGAGAGAGAGAGAGAGAGAGAGAGAGAGAGAGAGAGAGAGAGAGAGAGAGAGAGAGAGAGAGAGAGAGAGAGAGAGAGAGAGAGAGAGAGAGAGAGAGAGAGAGAGAGAGAGAGATGCCTTTGAGGATGTCTTTGCGACTGAATCCATAAATGTGATAAGCAAAAGAGGACTTAGAACACAACCCTATCTTACTCTTAACCCTATATCTACATCAAATTCTGCAGATTTGTTTCCAGCTACTCTCACTACACATGTTGGTTTATTGTAAAAACTTTTAATGGCTTTTATTAAATTTTGCTCTACGTTATGTTCTCTTAAGGAATGTCATAGTTCGTCCTCATCACAGTGTCAAATATATCTTTTCTAAGTCAATAAAATACAATGCAAGTCAATGTTTCTCTCAAGGAATTTTTCTATTATTTGTCTGATTGTAAAGTAAATATGTGGTCTAAATCCCTCTGGTGTTCTTCAATTTGATCCTCTATTCTTTCTTAGTCTCATTTCAAGAATTCTGGCATACACTTTTTCTGGTACGCTAAGTGGTGATATCCCTCTATAGTTTGAGCATTCCATAGTTGATCCTTTCTTGTGTATTTGGTACTACCGTTCCCTTCTTTCAGTCGTCTGGCACCTGTTTTGACTTCCATGCTTGTTGACATATTGCATGAAGTAGTTTGTCTGCCTCTCTCCCTTGGTTTTTAATCATTTCTGAATAAACTTGATCTACTCCTGGGGCATTTCCTAATTTCACTTTTCTTATAGCTGTTTTTCGAGTTCTTCCATTGATATATCTACACCTTCAGCTGTCTCCTCTGGATTACTTGTTACTCTTACTAATTGATCTGTACTCCTTGTTTCATATGTTCTGGAGGGATTATGTAATTGTTGAAAATATTTTCTCCACGTTTCCATCATTTCGATGTCTTCTTTCATTATTTCTCCTTTGGCGTTCTTAATTTGTCATAATGGGAATGCTTTGGTCTTTTTCATGCTCTTCATTAAGTTCATTGCTCCCAGAACAGCTTTTGATTTCTTGATAGCTTTCTTGAAGTCTTTGTCCAAACTCTTCCTCTTCCCATTGTTCATGTTTTGCTTTCCTAACTTAATTTCCTCTTTGGCGATAGTTCTTTTAATCACGTAATCCCTTCTTTCCTCTGGTCTCTCTTGTTTGAAATTATTTCTTCCAGGCATCCTTCTTTTCTTTGATCTTAGTCTTGACATTCTCATTCCACCATACTGTTCTTTTCCTATCTCCTTTAATTTGTTTCCTTCCACAGACCTCTTCAGTACAACTGAGGAGTGTTTCTTTATACATTTGCCACTTTTCTTCTGTTGTGCTATTATTCAGATCCATCTGCCTTTCACTGATAGATTCTTTTATCCTGGATTGGTATATCTGTTTACTATTGGTTTATTTAGTTCTTCTATTTTGAGTTTAGTAGCTTTCTTATCTTTCCTTTTCTGTTTGTTTTCTTCAGTTAATAATCTCATTTTGGCTATCACTAGGTGATGATCACTAAATATTTCAGCTCCTCTGCTTACTCTAGCATCCATTGTGCTGTAAAAAAGGAGCTGCTAACTATTAATATTATGTAGTCTATCATTGACTTTTCATATCTGTCTTCATTTACTCTTGTATATTTGTGGATATCTTTATGAGGAAAAATGTGTTAGCTATTTTCATGTTATTCTTTTAGGCAAAAATCTATTAGTCTTCCATTTGGAGAAGTTGTTGTCTCTCCTTCTTTACCTATTACTCCTCCTGATGTTTTTACATTGTTGTCTACTCTAGCGTTTAAATCTCCTAAAACCATTAGTTCTTGTTTGGGTTTGAGATTTTCTGCAGCTATTTGTAAATCGTTTTCGAAAATATCTTTTTCTTCTTTTGTAGCATCTTCGTTTGGTCCATAAGCTATTGTTAATTATTTTTCTTCCTTTTGGTTTAATATTTATCTCTAATAGCCGTGGGCTTATAAATTTCCAACTTTCTAGTAAAATTTTCTTGTTTTTTATACAATAAAAGGCCTACTTCTGCTCTAGCTCTATCTTTGACATCTACTCCTGAGAAAATTAAAGTATGATTTGGTACTACATTTTCTATTCCTTGTCCCTTTTTCTTTGTTTCTGTAATAGCCAAAATGTCTACTTTTAAATATTTCCATTTCTTCAGCTAATTCTAACTCTTTTCCATTTATTGTCCTAACATTCCATGTTCCAAAAGTCACAGTCTGTGTTCTTTTCCAGAGTCGTCTTCGAAAGTTCAAGCCGGGTATATCATTATATGTAACTATTACTTTGAATCGGTTTGGCTTTGGATATGCAGGGGATTGGCCCACTGTGCCCTAGGTAGATGGTGGGGCTGCCACATTGAGGCCCTCTACCGGGCCTAGTTATTGTCTGTCAGGGTTAACTCCCTTAGCCTTTGGTTGCTCAAAACCAGCCTGCAAGGCAGCAGGTTGTTATTTTCTGTCAGGGTTAACTCCCTTAGCCTTGGTTTATCAAGACCCGACTGCAAGGCAGCAGGAGACTCGTGGAGGGCGGGACCGCCTAATCCCCGTACAGGTGCTTCCCTGTCCACTGCCCGGATTATTATTATTATTACTATTATTATTATAATATTATATCATTACTATTATTATTATTATTATTATTATTATTATTATTATTATTATTATTATTATTATTATATTATTAGTATTATATTATTATTATTACTATTATTATAATAATAATTATTATTATTATTATTATTATTATTATTATTATTATTATTATTATTGTTATTATATTTATCCTCATCATCATCATCATCATCATCATTCTTATTATTAGTAGTATTATTATCATTATTATTATTATTATTATTATTAGTAGTAGTAGTAGTAGTAGTAGTAGTAGTAGTAGTAGTAGTAGTAGTAGTAGTAGTTGTAGTAGTAGTAGTAGTAGTAGTAGTAGTAGTAGTAGTAGTAGTAGTAGTAGTAGTAGTAGTAGTAGTAGAAGTAGTAGTAGTAGTAGTAGTAGTAGTAGTAGTAGTAGTAGTAGTAGTAGTAGTAGTAGTAGTAGTAGTAGTAGTAGTAGTATCATTATTATTATTATTATTATTATTATTATTATTATTATCATTATTATTGTTGTTGTTGTTCTTGTTGTTGTTGTCGTTGTTGTTATGGTATTATTATTATTATTATTATTATTATTATTATTATTATTATTATTATTATTATTATTATTATTATTATTATCATTGTTATTATTATTATGTGTAGTAGTAGTAGTAGTAGTAGTAGTAGTAGTAGTAGTAGTAGTAGTAGTAGTAGTAGTAGTAGTAGTAGTAGTAGTAGTAGTAGTAGTAGTAATAGCAGCAGTAGTAGTAGTAGCAGTAGTAGTAGTAGTAGTAGTAGTAGTAGTAGTAGTAGTAGTAGTAGCAGCAGTAGTGGTGGTAGTAGTGGTAGTAGTGGTAGTACTAGTAGTAGTAGTAGTAGTAGTAGTAGTAGCAGTAGTAGTAGTAGTAATAGTAGTAGTAGTAGTAGTAGTAGTAGTAGTAGTAGTAGTAGTAGTAGTAGCAGTAGTAGTTGTAGTAGTAGTAGTAGTAGTACTTGTAGTAGCACTAGTAGTGGTACTAAGTATTAGTAGTGCTACTAAATAGTAGTTGCAGTAGTAGTAATGTCATCATTATTACTATTATTATTAGGCCTATTATTATTATTATTATTATTATTATTATTATTATTATTATTATTATTATTATTATTATTATTATTATTATTATTATTATTATTATTATTATTTTTATCCTTATTCTATTTTTTATTTATTTTATGTTTACATTTTTGTTATTGTTATTATGAAATGTAACACTATTTCACTCTTTTTCAGAACGGTGTTAACATTTTTAAAAATTACAATACATGTATGTGACAATATTAAACATCCATATACTATAGATAATTAGTAATATGCCTTGAAAGAATGTTGACGCCTTTTAAAGACGTGACGTTCTTTTGAATTGATAAGATGAAGCGTTCTGTTTTCTTATTGTTCTATTGTTTTGTTGTGGTTTTGGTCGTTTTCGCCATTGTTTTCATTATTGTTATGATTTTTATTACATGTACTGTTATTGTTATTTTAAGGTTGTTTTTTTTTCTGGAGTGGACAGTTGGTGGGATCTACTCTACTGATAGTGTGATAGGTCCTACTTCTCCCCTTTCACTTTTACTCTTTCCTTAATTACTGCACGTTACGGTGGACAAGGTAAACCAACGGGGGAAAATCCTTTAGTATTTTTTTTTGATTTTCCGAGAAAATAGGCGTTGATGGGGAAGGTGGGATGGGTTTTTTGTTGTTGTTAAGGATAGTTCGTTCATATTGGGCCCAGGAATGAAGGAGTTGGGTGATGAAGGTTAAGGATCGTGTTATGAGACTGATGGCAATGGCAGGGGTGTAAAGGACGGTCTGGTTCAACTCTTCACGTTGAAGAAACTTTCTTAATAAGATTTGCACAGTATCGTCATTTCATTTTCAGTGTGTGGAGGGTGGGGGGGGGGGGATAACTTTTTTTTTTTGGTTGTTTTTTGTTTGTTTCGTTCTCGTTGTTTGTGGTTGCTGTTGGTTGGTTTTGTGCAGTGGGGAGGGGGTGGGGTCTTTCAAATTCTATTGCCAATTTGAGCACAACCAGTTATGGTATTTAGCTGTGTCACAGTTTTAAGATCTGTGTGGTTTCAGAATCCCACAGCTTATACAGTAGTGTCGGGCGAGGTCCCAAACAACTGGTGCCCAAAACAGGAAAGTAAGGATACGGAAAATATAATGATATCGATAGACAGCATAAGATAATAATTCAACATGCATGTCAGGTGAACATTAAAATAACTGTTGTTATCAGTCCGGGTAGTGGACAGGTAAGCACATGGACGGGGAGTAGATGATCCCGCCCTCCCCGAGTCTCCTGCTGCCTTGCAGGCGGGTCTTGGCCGACCAACCGGTAAAGGAGTTAACCCTGACAGAAAAAAACCTGCTGCCTTGCAGGCCGGTCTTGGTTGATCAAAGGCTAAGGGAGTTAACCCTGACAGAAAATAACAAAAGCTAAGGGAATTAACCCTGACAGAAAATAACAAGGCCTGGTAGGGGGCCTCAAGGTGGCAGCTCTACCATCTACCTAAGGTACAGTGGGCTAATCCCCTGTTTATCCAAAACCAAACAGACTCAGAAAAATATATATAATAGTAATACAACCGGCTTGATCTTTCGAAGACGAACTCGGAAACGAATACGGACTGTGATTTTTGGAACATGGAACGTTAGGGCAATAATTACAGAAACAAAGCAAAAAAAAAGACAAGGAATAGAAAATGTAGGACCGAATCATATTTTAATCTTCTCAGGAGTAGATGTCAAAGATAGAGCTAGAACAGGAGTAGGCCTCCTAGTGCATAAAAGGCATGAAAAGCTACTAGAAAGTTGGAAATTTATAAGCCCACGGCTATTAGAGGTAAATATTAAACCAAAAGGACGAGAAATTAAATTATTAATAGCTTATGGACCAAACGAAGACGCAACTAAAGAAGAAAAGATATCTTCGAAAACGATTTACAAATAGCTGCAAAAACCCAAACAGGAACTAATGCTTTTAGAAGATTTAAACGCTAGAGTAGGCAACGATGTAGAAACGTCAGGAGGAGTAATAGGTAAAGAAGGAGAGACAACAACTTCTCCAAATGGAGGACTAATAGATTTTTGCCTAAAAAATAACATGAAAATAACCAACATCTTTTTTCCTCATAAAGATATCCACAAATATACAAGAGTAAATGAAGACAGGTGGGAAAAGTCAATGATAGACTAAATAATAGTTAGCAGCTCCCTTTTTTACAGTACATTGGATGCAAGAGTAAACAGAGGAGCAGAAATATTTAGTGATCATCACTTAGTGATTGATAAAATGAGATTACTGACTGAAGAAAACAAACAGAAAAGGAAAGAGAAGAAAACTACTAAACTCAAAATAGAGGAACTAAATAAACCAGTAGAAAAACAGGTATACCAATCTAGGATAAAAAGATTTATAAGTGAAAGACAGATGGATCTGAATGAAAGCACATTAGAAGAAAAGTGGCAGATGTATAAAGAAACACTCCTCACTTGTACTGAAGAGGTCTGTGGTAGGAAACAAATTAAAGGAGATAGGAAAAGAACAGCATGGTGGAATGAGAATGTCAAGACTAAGATCAAAAAAAAGGATGCCTGGAAGAAATACTTGCAAACAAAGAGACCAGAGGATATGATAGATTACGTGAATAAAAGAACTATCGCCAAAGAGGAAGTTAGGAATGCAAAAAGGAACAATGGGAAGAAAGCTGGACAAAGAAATCAAAAGCTATCCTGGTGAGGGAAAGGGGGGGGGGCAATGCAGAGCATGAGAAAGACCAAAGCATTCCCAATACGACAAATTAAGAATGCCAAAGGAGAAATAATGAAAGAAGACAGCGAAATCATGGAAACATGGAGAAAGCATTTTCAACAATTACATAATCCCTCCAAAACATATGAAACAAGGAGTAAAGATCAATTAGTAAGAGTAACAAGAAATCCAGAGGAGACAGCTGAAGATGTAGATATATCAATGGAAGAAATCCAAACAGCTATAAGAAAAGTGAAATTAGGAAAAGCCCCAGGAGCAGATCAAGTTTATCAGAAATGATTAAAAACCAAGGGAGAGAGGCAGACAAACTACTACATGCAATATGCCAACAAGCATGGAAGTCCAAACAGGTGCCAGACGACTGGAAAAAGGGAACAGTAGTACCAATACATATGAAAGGATCAACTATGGGATGCTCAAACTATAGAGGGATATCACTACTTAGCGTTCCAGGAAAAGTATATGACTAAGACTAAGGAAAAGAGTAGAGGATCAGATTGAAGAGCATCAGAGTGGATTTAGACCAGGAAGAAGTGTACAAGACCACATATTTACAATTAGACAAATAATAGAAAAATTCCTTGACATTGCACTTGTGTTTTATTGACTTAGAAAAGACATTTGACACTGTGAGGAGGGACGGACTATGGCATTCCTTAAAAGAACACAATGTAGAGTAAAATATAATAGAGGCCATTAAAAGTTGTTACAATAAACCAACATGTGCAGTGAGAGTAGCTGGAAACATATCTGCAGAATTTGATGTAGATATAGGGTTAAGACAGGGTTAAGACAGGGTTGTGTCCTAAGCCCTCTTTTGTTTATCACCTTTATGGATTCAGTCGCAAAGGCATCCTCAAAAATGAAGAAAATGAATGTAGGTATGTGGAAGCTCAAACCAGTAAATGTATCAATGCTTTCATTTGCCGATGATTTAGTTATGTTTGGAAAATCAGAAAGTGACCTTCAGTCGAATATCAACATTATAAACAATGAACTAAATAAAAGAGGAATTACAGTAAATGCAAAGAAAGCCAAAACAATGTTAGTAACTAGGGAAGCTAAAACACAAAATCTTAAATTGGGCAGGGAGAATTAAGAACAAGTTCAACAAAGCTACAATTACCTAGGAGTAATGATTAACTCAGAGGGAAAACTAAGAGAAGAAATCAACCAGAGAATCAAAAAGGCAAGTGCAATGTACAACCATGTAGGAAAGGCATGTATAGTATAGGTAAACAAGATTTGTCAACAAAAACTAAAATGGCAGTATACAACCCAGTTTATTGTCCTACTCTCCTCTGTGGCAGCGAAATCTGGACCTTAGTCAATAGACAATGCAGTAGAGTACAAGCAGCTGAAATGAAATATCTAAGAAGAGTAGTAGGGAAAATTAAAAGGGACAATATCAGAAACACAACAATAAGAGATCAAACCAAAGCATATGGCATAAAAACTAGGATAGAAATAAATCAACTGAGGTAGTTTGGGCATGTAAATAGAATGAATGACAATAT
>JAXRKP010000225.1:305000-310000 GCA_037039925.1 Doris montereyensis | reverse complement strand
TTGCGGATAGGGGAACAGCCTCTATATATAGAGGTCAGCTGCGAATACCAAATAATCAGTCGCGGACAAAACTGACGTTAGTCAGTGAGGACGGAGCAGGGCTGCAGAGTGGGAACTCAGCCCTTAGAAAATGCTCTAGATGTCCTGTTAGGTGGCTAACAGGCGAACCGATGCGCCTTTATAACCCCCCCCCCCCCCGGTGGACGGAGGTCGTTAACCTGGAAAGACAGTTTGTCTAGGAGAAGGAAAATTTCGATTTCAAACCATGGGCAGACAGGGCTCGTGAGCCTGGGAAAGCTACCTGTCTAGGAGTGAATCTCCAAAATAAATCATGGTCCTCCAGGATGGGAGTTAGGCATAGGGTTAACGCCCTTATCTTTTAAAAATAATAAAATGTTACAGAAACCGACAACGGATTAAAATATAAGAATACAGGTGAAGGAAAGACTGACACACAGAGTTCTGGATCTGCAGCTCAACAAAACCAGACTGGACTGGCGATCCAGAACACTGTACCAATGATGGGTGGGGGCCAAAGCTGAAAGGAAGCCAGCAACCATACTACGCGAAGTCTTCTGAATCCAAAACAATCAATTTTGGTGGGCGATTAGAATGTGCGCACACTTTAACAGACAGGAAAACTTGCGCAGACAATAAATGAAATGGACAAATATAAAATAGATATCCTGTCAATATGCGACTCACGATGGACTGACAATGGCAAAAGAGATCTCGCTATTGGCCATACAATCCTCTACTCAGGAAGAGAACACAATCAACATAATATGAATGGAGTTGCCCTGATACTATCAAAAACGGCAAAAAAGACTTTGTTGGAATGGGAACCCATGGGTGAAAGATTACTGAAAGCTAGGTTTAATTCCAAATACGCAAAGATGACCATCATCGTGTGTTACGCCCCACAAGAAGACAAAAGTGAGGAGGAGAAAGAACAGTTTTATGAAAGACTTAACAACACAGTACAAAAGACCCCAATACATGATCTACTTATTGTTCTTGGTGATTTAAACGCCAAAGGTGGAAAAGTTACCAGTCAAAAAGAACACATAATGGGACGTGAAGGATTAGCTGCAGACATGAATGACAATGGAGAACGTTTGGCGGAATTTTGCGCAGAAAACAATTTAATCATTGGAGGAACGATCTTTAAGCATATTATAGATATCCACAAATTTACATGGACCTCTCCAGATGGAAAAACCAAAAACCGAATTGACCACATCACTATCAATAAGAAATGGAAGACATCACTGTTAGATGTGAGAACAAGAAGGGGAGCCGATGTTGCAAGTGACCATGAGCTCCTGACGGCTAAAATCCGTATAAAATAAAGGAAGACAAAGAAAAATGACATCAGGAAAGGGAAATTTGACGTTGGAGAGCTGTAAAACAAAGCAATTGCTAAACCATTCAAAGTAGAGTTGTCAAATCGATACCAGGCCCTGCTGGGGGAGCCAGAACTGTCCTTGACAAAATTCAACCAGGAACTGCTAGACCTGAGCCAGGAATTACTGGGACCTAGCAAAAGAAAGAAAGGTGGATATCAGATCAATCATGGAAAGTGATCGAAGAAAGAAAAAGGCAAAGGGCCGCCTAATGATCACCAAATCAGAAAGAATTAAAGAACAAATCCATAATGAATATACGACGCTAGACAAAACAGTAAAAAAATCACTTCAAGTGCACCAAAAAGCTTACTATGACATGTTAGCAGAAAGAGCAGAAAAAACAAGCTAAAGGCAAGATATAAAGACTCTATACCAGACAGCTAAAGAACTTTCCAATGGGTATAGAAAAAATAACACACTGATCAAGGACACACAAGGAAATTTACTCTCGAGCGAAGTAGACCAAATGAACAGATGGAAAAGCAGCAGGTGGAGATCAAGTGACAGCGAAAACGATTAACATAGAAAAAGAAATGACCCCTAAAATATTCTTTCTTTTCTTTCTTTCTTTATCAGCTCCCATTCTACCTTTCGGTATATGGGTTGTAGATGCCCAAAATGACTCTTCTCCAGGCTGCCATGTCCTGACATTTTCTGTTTCCTTCCGTGAAAGTTAAATTTCTTTGCGTTAATGCCTCTTTTATATCTTTTTCCCACTTTCTCCGAGGTCTACCTTTTGGTCTTTTACCTTCCGTTTTAAAGCTGTATACTGATTTTGCTATTCTATTGTCCTTATATATTTGCCACTTTTGTTCTATTGTGCTTTCCTTCAGATCCATCTGCCTTTCACTGATAGATCTTTTTATCCTGGATTGGTATAACTGTTTTACTATTGGTTTATTTAGTTCTATTTCGAGTTTAGTTTTCTTCTCTTTCCTTTTCTGTTTGTTTTCTTCAGTTAATAATCTCATTTTGGCTATCACTATGTGAGGATCACCAAACATTTTCAGCTCCTCTGCTTACTCTAGCATCCATTGTAATGCAAAATAGAGAACTGCTAACTATTATGTAGTCTATGATTGACTTTTCACATCTGTCTTCATTTATTCTTGTATATTTATGGATATCTTTATGAGGAAAAATGTGTTAGCTGTTTCCATGTTATTCTTTAGGCAAAAATCTATTAGTCTCTCTCCATTTGGAGAAGTTGTTGTCTCTCCTTCTTTACCTATTACTCCTCCTAATGTTTCTACAGTGTTGCCTACTCTAGCTTTTAAATCTCATAAAACCATTAATTCCTGTTTGGGTTTAAGATTCTCTGCAGCTATTTGTAAATCGTTTTCGAAGATATCTTTTTCTTTTTTGGTAGCATCTTCGTTTGGTCCATAAGCTATTAATAATTTAATTTCTCTTCCTTTTGGTTTAATATTTATCTCTAATAGCCGTGGGCTTATACATTTCCAACTTTCTAGTAAAATTTCTTGCCTTTTATGCATTAGCAGGCCTACTCCTGCTCTAACTGTATCTTTGACATCTACTCCTGAGAAAATTAAAGTATGTTTTGGTACTACATTTTCTATTCCTTGTCCCTTTTTCTTTGTTTCTGTATTAGCGAAAATGTCTACTTTGAATTTTCCCATTTCTTCTACTAATTATAACCCCTTTCCATTAATTGCCCTAACATTCCATGTTCCAAAAGTCACAGTCCGTTTTCTTTTCCAGAGTCGTTTTCGAAAGTTCAAGCCGGGTATATCATTGTATATATTACTTTGAATCAGGTTGTTTTGGATAAGCAGGGGAATAGCCCACTGTACCCTAGGTAGATGGTGGGGCTGCCACATTGAGGCCCTCTTCCGGCCTTGTTATTGTCTGTCAGGGTTAACTCCCTTAGCCTTTGGTTGCTCAAAACCAGCCTGCAAGGCAGCAGGTTGTTATTTTCTGTCAGGGTTAACTCCCTTAGCCTTTGGTCTGCCAAGACCTGCCTGCAAGGCAGCAGGAGATTCGTCGAGGGTGGGATCATCTACTCCCTGTATAGGTGCTTACCTGTCCACTGCCCGGTCCTAAAATATTACAAAGCATATTTCAAGACATTTGGGAAAAAGAAGAGCTACCAAATGAATGGAGTATTGGACTCATCGTTAAACTGCCGAAAAAAGGTAGATCTTTCTAAATGTGATAATTGGAGGGGAATTATGCTACTCTCTATCATCAGCAAAATATTACTACACCGTATAAACCGTACAGTCGAACCAAAACTTAGAAGGCAGCAAGCAGGATTTAGGAAAGGCCATTCGTGCTCAAACCATATATTCACTCTTAGACAAATTTTTGAACAATGCCAAGAATGGAATGCTCCCCTGTACTCACATTTTAAAGATTTTGAAAAGGCTTTTGATAGTGTACACAGACCTGCATTATGGAACATTCTACGACACTATGGCAGTCCCTCCAAGGTAGTTAGCATAATCAAACTGCTTTACAGGGATTTCCATGCTAAAGCAATCTGTGGAAATAAATTTACGGAGAGCGTGAACATCAATACAAGTGTGAAACAGGGATGCATTCTATCACCTTTTCTATTCTGCCTTGCTATCGATTGGATTATGAAGGAATCTGTTGAAAATAAGAAAACATGACTAAGGTGGACATTCACTGAAATATTAGAGGACCTTGATTTTGCTGATGATGTTGTACTCCTGTCACAGAACATCACTGATATACAAACCAAAACACAGCGAGTTGATAACAATGCACAAAAACTGGGGCTACCCATAAATATTGGAAAAACAAAAATGATGAGGATGACCAACAAATCAAAACAACCGGTGAAACTTGGAAACAAGGAGATTGAGGATATACTACAACCTTTCACATATCTTGAAAGGGAAATTACTCAAAATGGAAATTCTGAAGATGAGATCAAAGAAAGGTTAACAAAAACAAGAAAAGTATTTGGATCACTGAATATTATTTGCAATTCAAGAAAAATCTCAATGAAAACAAAACTCAGATTCTATAAATCTAATAATCTAGCTGTCCTTCTCTATGGTGCTGAATCTTGGAAAACAACAAATAACATATGCAGAAAGCTGGACACCTTTCCAAACACATGTCTGAGAAAGATTCTCATAATATTTTGACTTAATACGATATCAAACAATGACCTTCAAGAAAGAACATCAATGGAGTCAATATCCCAGATTGTGAGGAAGAGAAGATGGGAGTGGACTGGTCACATCCTTAGGATGAATGCTGATGCCATCCCCAAAATTGCCCACAGATGGACCGCTCAGGGAATATGGAAGAAAGGTCGCCCGCTAGAAACCTGGAGGAGAAACATCGAAAAAGAGACGAAGACCCAGGAATGGACGTGGGGGCAGATAACAATATTGGCACCTGATCGTGTTCAATGGCGATCCACTGTGTCGGCCTTATGTGCTACCCATGCACCACGAGGATAAGTAAAAAGTAACTATTATGTAGTCTATGATTGATTTTTCACATCTGTCTTCATTTGATCTTGTATATTTCTGGATATCTTTATGAGGAAAAATGCGTTAGCTTTTTTCATGATATTCTTTAGGTAAAAGT